>CAUYQV010139251.1:0-18610 GCA_963574575.1 Galagoides demidoff | reverse complement strand
CCATGGCATCACAGCTCATAGCAACCTCCAACTCCTGGGCTCAAGAGAGTCTCCTGCCTCAGCCTCCCAAGTAGCTGGGACCACAGGCGCCCGCCACAACACCCAGCCATTTTTTGGTTGCAGCCATCATTGTTGTTTGGCAGGCCCAGGCTGGGGATTCGAACCCACCACCTTAGGTGTACGTGGCTGGCGCCTTAGCCGCTTGAGCCACAGGCGCCGAGCCAGAGATCTTATTTTTAATAAAAGTGAAACTTTTTCTTCCATCTGCATCTTCCTAGACAGTGTGAGTGTGTTGGGAAAAATACTGGGGTCAGCACTTATTTCTCTACTCTTTTTTTCCCCTCTTCCTCTTTCTCTGCATACCAAAAGTCTCTCCTCTATATCTGGGTTGCCTGGGTTGTTGGTATCTTGCTTGGCTGATATACTCTATCTGTGGTGACTGTAGTTGGGTAGGCTGGCAAGAAAAGAGGCAGGATTTTGATTCAGGACTTTGATTTAATGCTTGAGGCAGGTTTTGTACTCTTTGGGGAGATGCTTGGGTTGGCTTTGGTGCCATGTCTTTTCCCCCCCAGTCTTCACGTGAGAACATGATCTTTTGGTTGTTCAGATCATGCCTTATTATGATTAATCTCTATCCTAAAATCTTTTACTAATACAGAAAGAGCAGCAAGGAGCTTGGGGTTCTCATTAGCTCTGGAACTTATTTTCTGTGAATTCTTCAGCTAGGGATCCTTCAGTAAAGTTTCTCATCTAGCTGGAGAAAGGATGTTAACATAAGAAATAGTGAGAAAACAATGTCCAGTGTTCTATCATGTAAGGTACCATTTATTGAACACCTGCAGTATACCAAGTTCTCTATAAGGATTATTTATTTCATTTAGTCCCTATAATAGTTCTTTGAGCTATTACTTCATATCTCCTTTTACAAATAATAAGTAGAATAACTGAGGATAAGTGAAAGGAAGCAATGTAATCTTTTATTACAAAGTAGGGAACTAGGAATCATCTTTTTTTTTTAATTTCAGGTTAACGTGAGGGTATAAAACAACTAGTTTACAATATTTGCAGGAATCTAATTTGAGAAGTAGTTGGGAGTTGGAAGGATTTAGATTAGTATAGGGAAGAAGAGAAGACATTCTGTGTATTGGAAGTTGCAAGATCAAACAACTGTCAGGAAAAAACCTGATATTTTTTATTCAGGGAGGCTTTGAGTTCAGAAGTAGAAATAAAGGTTACGTAGGGATCCTAGATACTGGTGGTATTCAATCACAGAGTTTGGACAGAGCTAAAAATTAAAAATGCCATTTATTCATTGATGATCATTATGTTCTTGAAGATTGATTTGTCTGAAAATATCATATTGTATGAGTTGAAGAGGAGAAGACTCTTAATCAGGAAAATCCAAGTAGTTACTGCAGATAGAGGTTATTACAAAAGAAGAAATAAAGATCTGAATTGGCGTGATGGTGATTGCCTTGGGAAGGGGAATGTGAGGATGGCGTCTAGAAAAATTATAAAATTGGTATAGAGAGGTAATTGAATTTGTGTGCTAAAATAGTATACTAGCAATTAATTGCGTATTAGTTAGCAGTTGGATTGGTGTGTTAGTGTAGAGGTATTCTAAGTTGACCAATTTTAACCAGTAGGATTTTTTCTTGAATTAAAAATAATTTAAGAAAAATTATTTTTGGTTTTTGGAATCATTATATTCTCCTCTGTGGAGATTGTTGATAAGAATGTAACGGGTTTGGGTCAGGCCATGGCTCACATTTATAATCCCACTTTGGGAGAGAGTGGTGGGAGGATTGTTTGAGCCCAAGAGTTTGAGGTTGTAGTGAGCTGAGATGATACCGCTGTGCTCTAGCCATGGCAACAGTGTGAGTCCTTGTCTCAAAAAAAAGAATAAAGAAAAAGGTAGTCTTTGTTCCTAGAGCAAAGTTGGAAATTGAGTAATGGTAGAAACTTGTTGTGTTGATGGTTGATTCTGAAGCTGTGTAGAGTCAAGAGTACTTCTGAAAACTTTTTAAAGGCATCATGTCAGATATTACCTTACTGTGTCTGAGTCTAGCACAGTCCATTTTTCTTCCAGATTATGTTTTTTACCTTTCTGAACACAGGGCAATTCTGTTATTTAGGGGCCAGACTATATATGAGAAATTATGTACTTGACATTAGAGTTGTAGTTAAGATCTTGAGAACCAAAGAAATTTTTTTGCTTCTGAAGTCTCATGGTGACTGTGGAGCATATATGTTCCTTGAGTGGAGTGACAAGAGTCAGCATTCCTCGTATTTCTCCCTCCTCCCCTCTGCTTTCCCCATGACATGGTTGAATTTGTGTAAGTTAAGTATGAGAATGGTGGGACTTTATAGAGGCAGTCTCTAGGTTATGAACAAGATAGGCTGTTGGTTCTTAAGTTGAATTTGTATGTGAGTTGGAACAGGCACATTTACCTATTACCTGTAATGGCCTCTGTGTGTTGCACGTAAGCTCAGTGTATGTAACTTGGTGACTGCCCGTATGCATCTACCTTCCCCCCCACATTGTATTTTATTTATGTACAGAGGGTGCCGAAAAAATGTATACACATTTTAAGAAAGGAAAAATCCATATTAAAATTGTAATACTCAAGACACTTTTGACTTCTGCAATTCTAAGAGATATAAGATAACGTTATTGGCACATTTTGAGTATTACAATCTTAATATGGCTTTTCCTTTTTTTTTTTAATGTGTATACATTTTTTTGGCACCCTCTGAATATGATCATCAGAAAGTAGACAACACTTCAACCTGAGAAAACTGACTGCTAAAAATTAAAAAAAAATTAGATAACACTACTAATTTCTATGGCATTGTGTCTAAAAAGAATGTTTCTTTAAATGTTACATGAAAAGGAGTTGCTTAATTTCAAGTTAAAAACTTTCTTTTGCATATTCTTACTATCTTGAGCCTATTCTTCCTCCTTTTAATTTGGTTGAACAGTACAGATTATGATGCAATGGTAGTTTGGGGCAAAATGTATTTCCCAGTATTAATGTAGATATTGTTTATGCAAGTAAAATATATTTTTGTTAACATTTATCTTTACCAGTCTTGTGATTAAGCATCTTTTAATTTAGCAATTTTTAGTTGTATGTTAAAAATGTAATATTTGCAAGTGATAAAAGATTTAAACAGGACAAAAGGGCATATGCAGTCAAAAGTAAATCTCCTTCCCATTTTCAGTTCCCTAGTCGTCTTTGTCAGAGCAACCAGTGTGGTCATATGTGCTCTTTCAGAGATGTTTTGTGCATATGCAATGAAGTTTTATAGATATTTACAATTTTCAAAGCCATCCACTTTAGTAAATTTTTTTTTAGGTACCAGACACTCATAATAAAATTTAATGTGAGGTTATAGATTTTAATCCTGTTATATTTTTTAAATTTTATTTTTTAATTCTGGTTTTATGTTTTCCAAGCTTTGTAACCCAGGACAGTCTGAATTTCTGCTTTTGTCTTTATGTAAGTCACATTTTTCATATTGGTCATGTATTTAGAATTGTATGCAACTTTATTTTTTTTAATAGATGGAGAAACCATATATGACTTTTAAAGCTAGTTACAGGCAGTAGATCTTGAATATCTAGATTGCTTACTTAAACATTTTAGTAAGTTAAAAAAATTTCAGATTAATCTGAGGATGCAAATGATTAGATTACATTGTTTTTGCTTGTTAGGTACAGTTGGAGTTGTAGTTGAGCCTTGGAGAGGAGTGCTGTGTCCCTTTACATTGTGCCCATTAGGTTGAGATTTTTACTAATCCCTCTCTTTCCCTCCTCCCCTTTCCCCTTTCCCTCCTCTTCCCTCCTTCTCTCCCTCCTTCCCTTGAATTTGGTTTTTTTCTTGTGAATGTATAGTTGTTTCTTGCTTGGTTTCAAGTTAGTGTTGCATATGTTAAATACTTTTCCATTCTTGTGATACTTTACTAAGAAAGAATGTGCTTCATCTCCATCCAGGTTAATACAAAAGATGTAAAGCCTCCATGTTTTTTTTATGGCTGAATAGTCTTCCATGTATACCTACACCACAGTTTATTAATCTATTCATGAGTTGATGGACACTTGGGTTGATTCCATATCTTGGCGATTGTGAACCGAGCTGTGATGAACATTCTAGTGCAAATGTCTTTATACTAAAATGATTTTATTTCTTCTGGGTAGATAATTAATGGGATTGCAGGACCAAATTCTTCTCGATAGCTGCATGGCAAGAACAAATATATTCAGTAATCTACATTTTTTTGGCATGGGACAATGGGTGAATTGATTTAGCTAATGACGCTAATTGTTCAGATGTAAATAAGCAAGGCAGTTTTCTCCAGCATCTCTTTGTGCTGAGAATTGATATTATTACTCTGCATCTGGTAAGTTGCTTACCTTGGGAAGAGCTAGTTAAATTAGAATTAGCAAGTTTTATAGCAGATAGAAATTCTTCCAAGAGGTGAGCATTATCTGTATTTACCATCAAGAGTAGCAAAGATCAGGCTCAGCGCCTGTGGCTCAAGTGGCTAAGGCGCCAACCACATACACCTAAGGTGGCGGGTTTGAATCCAGCCCGGGCCCGCCAAACAACAATGACAGCTGCAACCAAAAAATAGCCAGGCATTATGATGGGCACCTGTGGTCCCAGCTACTTGGGAGGCTGAGGCAGAAGACTCGCTTGAGCCCAGGAGTTGGAGGTTACTGTGAGCTGTGATGCCACAGCACTCTACCCAGGAGAACAGCTTGAGGCTCTGTCTCAAAAAAAAAAAAAAAAAAAAAAAAAAGAGTAGCAAAGATAAAAGATTGTAGATATGCAGCGGGTTGCATTGTATGTCATCATATATATATATATATATGTTAGATGCTCCAAAAGACCTACTTTTCCCTCACCATGTCTTTGATTCTGGTGCTTTTTTTTTTTTTTTTTTTTGCAGTTTTTGGCCAGGGTTGGGTTTGAACCCCCCACCTCCGGTATATGGGGCCAGCACCCTACTCCTTTGAGCCACAGGTGCTGCCCAGATTATGGCTTTTCTAAACTCTACAGCTGGGGTCCTCAAACTTTTTAAACAAGGGGCCAGTTCACTGTCTCTCAGACCATTGGAGGCCCGGACTGCAGGCCCCAGGATGAGTTGGCTGCTAAGCAGGACAGGTAGCGGTGACAAAAACACCCGACCCGCCAGATAAATGTCCTAGGTGGCTGCATGTGGTCTGCGGGCCGTACTTTGAGGACATGTGCTCTACAGAATGAAGTTGGGAAATTAGTAGGAATTTGGGAGAGATGTCTTAAACTTAAAGCTTTGTCATCTTGACAGTTCAGAGAAAGGGAAATCATGATCATTATTGAAGAGCTACTTATAAAAATTAAATATTGCCTTTTATGTGCTAAATCCATCACAAGCCTTATTTTGTTAAATGTTCCCAGCAATTCCACAGAGTATTAATGAGGAAAACTGAAGCTTGTGGAAATCTGTCCTTTTCCAAGCTACCAAATGATGAATCTGGTGTTCACATTTTGGTGTTTTCTACCTTTGAATTCCATACCCTTCTAGTGTGCCACTTGTTTGTCAATACTTGGAAATGTGCAACACGGTCTAAAATAACTGAAATAGTTGATTTTGTCCTAAAATAGATCTTGTGTTTATAGTAAGTGACAGGTTAAGAAGGTTATTGTTGGCTCGGCGCCTGTGGTTCAAGTGGCTAAGGTGCCGGCCACATACACCTAAGGTGGCAAGTTCGAATCCAGCCCCAGCCCGCCAAACAACAATGACGACTGCAACCAAAAAATAGCCAGGCGTTGTGGCAGGCGCCTGTGGTCCCAGTTACTTGGGAGGCTGAGGCAGGAGACTCGCTTGAGCCCAGGGGTTGGAGGTTGCTGTGAGCAGTGAAGCCATGGCACTCTATCCAGGGGCTCAGCTTGAGACTCTGTCTCAAAAAAAAAAAGAAGGTTATTGTCTATGGTAGTGGTTCTCCACCTTCCTAATGACGCAAACTTTTAATACAGTCCAAAGGGGTCACAACCCACAGGTTGAGAACCTCTGTGCTATAGCCTCCCAACTAGTCGTCTTTGTTCCTTTCCTACCCTTCTCCAGTTTATGCCTCAGAGTAGTCTCTGAAAATAATATTAAATTAATATTATGGGCCTCTTCTGTTTAGATCCTGCCTTTGTTGCCTGTCAATTATGGAAGAATTCATACTGCTTCCCCAGCTCAGCAAGCCTCTGAGCGATGGAGCTCCTGCTTAAATTCCTGAACTCTGTGGCTGCTACTTTCTGCATAGCTCCCTTTACTCTAATTTCCCGTTATCCTTGAACACAGCTCTTTCCTATGTAAGGCCTTTGCATTTGATACCCCCCTTCCTGGAATGCTCTTTCTCTTGCTCTTCATAGGGTGGGCTCATTTGCATCATTCTGATCTCAATTCATGTTACTTCTAATGTAGAATATGGTTCTACTCTCATGCTATTTTTATAATTTTCTTCATGCCTTTTTTACCATCCGAATTATCTAGTTTGGTCTGTCTGCTCCTAATAGAATGTAGTACTACAGGTGTGGTAATGTTGTCTGTCTGGTTTACTACTTTGTAGCTACTCATAAAGTAACTTGCTCAGAATGGATGAAGAGAAGGAGGTTATTAGCTGCTTTTAGTCAGTCTTCTTTAAGCACTTGTCTTTCTAGTACCACTTTCTTATATCATATTGCTTCTAGTTTGGGGGCAGAAGGGGGAATTAATAGGGATTGAATGTCAAATACCAGGCATTGTGCGGAGTATTTCATGGAGTGATTTAGTTAATCCTCAGAGGAATTTGTGGATGTTTTTACTTATCGCCATTTTATAATTGAGGAAGCTGGTATTAGAGATTACCTATGACTACACAAGTTACTAAAGACTAAAGCTAGAAATGGAACCCAGGAATGTCTGTCTCTGAAACCCCTGTAGCAAAAAGTGGTAGGGAATTCTGTGGAGAAGCTACCTGTAGGAAAGTAGGATTTTGATTATTTAAAAACAAGGTGAGATGGATCTTTCTTAATTCTTTTTCTCCTCTTCTCTTTCATCCTTCCATTGCTTTAAGCCTATCCTTATGGTCACCATTTATCAATCCTTCTTCAAATGCAATGAATCATTTTTACTATTCTCTTGGGAATTGTTTATAAATTTTCTATAAACCTCTTAAAGTTGGATTTATAAAAGTTGAGTTAAAAGAAGAATTTAGCATTCCTTTTTGGCTGCCTGCTTGCCTTTTAAGAAGTAGACATTAAGAGTGGGAGACTAAAGGGCCCGGTTTGGTGGCTCACTCCTGTAATCCTAGCACTCTGGTAGGCTGAGGCGGGTGTATTGTTTGAGCTCAAGAGTTCAAGACCAACCTGAGCAAAAGCGAGACCCTGTCTCTAAAAATAGGCGTGCATTGTGGTAGGCACCTATAGGTAGTCCCAGCTACTCGGGCTGCTGAGGCAAGTGAATTACTTTAGCTTGGGAATTTGTTGTGAGCTATGGCACAACAGCACTCTACCCAGGGCAACAAAGTAAAACCATATCTCAAAAAGAAAAAAGAGTGTGGGTAGCTTGTAGTACTCAGAGTGTGAAGTAGTCAGGGAAGGTGAATAGAAAGCATTACAGGACGACCAGGTGTGGTGGCTCATACCTGGAATCCTAGCATAGAGGCTGAGGTGGGAGGATCCCTTGAGCTCAGGAGTTTGAGACCAACCTAAGCAAGAGAGAGACCCTATCTCTACTAAAAATAGAAAAAGTTACCTGGGTGTTGTGGTGGGTGCCTGTAGTTCTAGGTGCTTGGGAGGTTGAGGCAAGAGGACCACATGCACCCAGGAGTTTGAGGTTGCTGTGAGTTAGGCTGATGCTATGACACTCTAGCCTGGGCAGCAGAGAGACTCTGTCTAAAAGCAATAAATAAACAAAAAAGAAGCATTACCAGAATAGTGCAGTCCATATGGATTGGGCCACAACACTGCTCTTTTTTTGGTCTATTACTATAATACATTAAATCAAACTACCACTATGCCTATCTTAAAAGTATTAAGGAGCATTAATTAGGCATTGTACTGTGGGGAGATAGGCATATTTTTATAAATATTACTGATTTTTAGAAATTTATCCAAATATTTTCCCCTTAGTAAATTTGTCAGAATGAAAAGCATAATGTGAGGTAGCTTACAGCAGCCCCAGACTCTTGGGCTCAAGTGATTCCCTTGCCTCAGTAGGGGGGACTCCTGAGTAGTGGGGACTACAGGTACCTTCCACAACACTCAGCTGTTTTTAGAGATGAGGTCTCTGCTCATGCTGGTCTCGAAACTGTGAGCTTAGGCAACCCACCTGCCTCGGCCTCCCAAAGGGCTGGGGTTACAGGTGTGAGCCACTACACCCAGCTCAATCATTGTTTTCTAATTATGTTTTTGAAAAAAAATTTTTTTATTGTGGTAAATTGTATTTAACAAGATTTGCCATTTTAACTATTTTTAAGTATAGAGTTCTGTGGCATTAAGTACATTCACATTGTTGTATAATTGTTACCACCATCCATGTCCAACTTGTCATGGTTCTTTTTTAACCTAAGCATTTACTCCTCAAATTTTAGCACAAATTATGTTTTAAAAATACTCCAGCACTTCAGATAAATGATAAGACTCAGATTCATACTCATTTTTGTAAAGCTCAGAATTATACCCATAAAAACTTTAGCCAGTAGTGGAATGTCCAACAAATGTTGACTTTTGTTGTGTGTGAATAGATGACTCAGGTACTCTTTTAAAAGGTAGGCTTTTCGGCGCCTATGGCTCAAGTGGCCAAGGCGCCAGCCATATACACCTAAGGTGTCAGGTTTGAATCCTGGCCCAACAAAACAACAGTGACGGCTGCAACTAAAAAATAGCCGGGCGTTGTGGTGGGCACCTATAGTCCCAGCTACTTGGGAGGTGGAGGCAGGAGAATCGCTTGAGCCCAGGAGTTGGAGGTTGCTGTGAGCTGTATGCCATGGCACTCTACCCAAGGGGATAGCCTGAGGCTCTGTCTCAAAAAAAAAAAAAAAAAGGTAGCCTTTGATATCTGTCAAATGTATGTAGCCATGTGTTACCCAAATCTATGTCTGGAAAAGTCCGGCATCTCAGTGTGTTTTATTATTACGTTATTATCAAGACCTTTTGAATGATTCCGAGGACACAGTTGGAATTGCTATGTTGATGACATTTCTTTGAGGTGGACATTTTTGAGGAGAGAGGCTTACTTTGTTGCCTTCTGCCTTTGCTTTGTCCATGTGGATTGATTATATATTAATCTGACTTGGGTGCTATAAATACTATTAAATTTTACTAGTCTGTCTTAGAATTAAACCTTGAGGTCATTAGAATCATTTTGATTCCTTTTTGCTTGCGTATGTCATTTTGTCTCACATAAACTCTATATTTTTGTTTTAGGTAGAAACATTAACAGTATAGTCAGCAGCCATTTTCCTGGCAATCTGCGTTTTTCCTTTTTTTAAATTATGTAGGGTACGTTTGGGAATAAACTTAAATATGACTTAGAAGAAATTAGTTGGTAGTATGTGCTGAGTTGTGTCTGAGTTAATAGAAAATAAGAGTTAGTAATGAAGGCTTTTTTAGCTAAACACTTTGAAATTAATGTATCTGGATTTGTTAAAAATCTAATACGGTAGCTCAGGGACTAGGGCGCCAGCCACATACACTGGAGCTGGTGGGTTAGAACCTAGCCCAGGCTTGCCAAACAACAGTGACAACTACAGTTGAAAAAAAAATAGCTGGGCATTATGCTGGGCACTTGTAGTCCCAGATACTTGGGAGACTGAGGCAAGAGAATTGCTTAAGCCCAAGAGTTTGAGGTTGCTGTGAGCTGTGATACCATGGCACTCTACCCAGGGTGACATAGTGAGACTCTGTCTCAAAAAAAAAAAAAATCTAATTCTGTATAGTGTTTCTCAGTTGTTAATATCCAAATGATGATTTCTAGAGACATTTGTTGCAAAAAACACAAAAAGCATAAGCTGGAAATTCTGAAATCCAGAGAACCTGAAGAACTCATTCTTTTTCTGATAAATTTCGTAAATCTCTGGACAAATGGGAAAAAGTTTGAATATTCATCTGTTATGCAGTAGGGTTATTAATGTGTTTCATTAGGGGTGCTCCCTAGATTCTGCTGGGGGTTTTAGGTAATATACATAACTACTGTGCTAGCTTTCTAATAATGGAAAAGTTCTGAATTCCAATAAGGAATTTTGGATCTTTATTAACAGCCCCACACAAGATTGAATTAAAACAAGGATTAAAATTGAGTATTTTTATTTCCTTGTTCTTTGGTTTTTGTTTTTATTTTTTAGAACATTGTTTTTTTTGTTTTTTTTTTGAGACTGTCTCACTGTGTTGCCCTCAATAGAGTGCTGTGGTGTCACAGCTCACAGCAGCCTCAAACTCTTGGGCTCAGGTGATTTTCTTGCCTTACCCTCCCAGTAGTTGGGACTACAGGAGCCTGCTATAATGCTTGGCTGTTTTTTTTTTGGTTTTTTTTTGGTGGTGGTGGTGGTTGTTATTGTTGTTTTAGCAGGCCTAGGCTGGGTTTGAACCCACCAGCTCTGGCTGGTGCATGTGGCTGGCACCCTAATCATTGAGCTGTGGGCTCAGAGTCATGATACTTTTTTTTTGTTTGTTTTTGAGACAAAGTCTCACTATGTCACCCTCTGTAGAATGCGGTATTGTTACAGCTCATAGCAACCTCTAACTCTTGGGGTTTATGGGATTCTCTTGCCTCAGCTCCTGAGTAGCTGGGACTATAGATGCCAACCACAACACCTGGCTATTTTTTGGTTGCAGTTGTCATTGTTGTTTAGCAGACCTGGGCTGGGCTTGAAGCCGCCAGCCTTGGTATATGTGGCTGGTGCCACTCACTGAGCTGTGGGTGCAGGCGCCGAGCCAGTCATGGTATCTTTTAAAGACACCTTCTGTGATAGATTCAAAGAAAGAGTAGATGTTTATAGTGTTTGGGTTTGAGAATACGTTCTTTGTTTTGTTTTTGTCCACATAGTGAAGTTATTACTCTTTAGATAAATATAGTTTTAATTGCTTGGTTTGGTCACTGAGGGTACTCTATTTTATTGAATATTTTACATGCTTTATGTGTCTGCACTTGACAGCTTCAAACTCTGCACCTTTGAGATAACATGTATCATCCATAACGGGATAATTTTATACCTGGGATTGAGATGGCCTCTCTAGGTAAATAGAAATTAGCTGAGGGTGCTTTACTGTTACCACTTGAAGGCTCCATTCTGGAATTTGCTTTTCTCTCCACTGTCTAGTAGTATAGCGTATGGTCATTATCTTTTATGAGGCTTTTCTAGTCTAGGAAAGGGTTTTTAAAATAACTTTATTCACATAAAATACACATACCATAAAATTCACTCATTTAAGCTGTATAATACAGTGTTTTTTAAAACATTCATAGATAGGGGTGGTGCCTGTGGCTCAAAGGAGTAGGTACTGGTCCCATATACTGGAGGTGGTGGGTTCAAAACTGGCCCGGGCCAAAAATAGGAAAAAAAAAACAAACAACAAAACATTCATAGATACATAGCAGCCATCACTACAGTCAAATTTAGAACATTTTTTTTTTTTTTTTGGAGACAGAGTCTCACTGTGTTGTCCTCGGTAGAGTGCTGTGGCATCACAGAGTGCGTGGCATCACAGCTCACAGCAACCTCCAACTCTTGGGCTTAAGTGATCTCTTGCCTCAGCCTCCAAAGTAGCTGACTACAAGCATCTGCCACAATGCCCAGCTATTTTTTGTTGCAATTGTCATTGTTGTTTAGCTAGCCCAGGCTGGGTTTGAACCCACCAGCCTTGGTGTATGTGGCTGGTGCCATAACCACTATGCTATCTACAGGCACCAAGCCTATGTTAGAACATTTTTACCACTTCAGAAAGAAACTCAGTACCCATTTGTTCACTCCCTATCTCCTGCTTTGGCCTCTGAAAGTGCTAGCCTTAGTGTAAGCCCCCACACCTGTCTCAGAAAATGCATTTAAATCACACAAATAAGTTATATCCATTGTAGAAAAAACATATAATGCAGTTACACATTAAATTACGTAACTCAGTTCTAGCTATGTAAACCCACCATCTATAGGTAACTCCTGTTCATCTTTTAGTGCCAATCTTTTGGCTGTCATTCTTAAAGTGGTCTCAAGTACACAAGTATTTTCTATTCCAGATTTTTACCTTACCAGGTAGAAGAGCTTAAATCTTTTCTTTCTTGAGGCTGAATAAAATGATAGCCTTTTAAAAGAATTTCTTTATCAGCATGGTAAAGTATTTTTTTTTTTTTTTTTTTGGCTGGGGCTGGGTTTGAACTTGCCACCTCTAGCATATGGGGCCGGCACCATACCCTTTTGAGCCACAGGTGCTGCCCAGTGAAATATTTTAAATTCAGTTTTGCTGGCTAGCCTTTTTTTAAAAAATGGGGAGATGATGGGTACATATTGGGGAAAGTAGTAGATGAAATAGAAAAAGGAGGAAACAATTGTCCATTTCTGTATAGTTAGCAGGACATACTGGGCCTTTGTCTGCAATTTCCATTTAATAGATTAGTCTTCCTGAAATTCTGCTTATACTTTCTTATTTTATTCTATATGCTCTAATCATGGACCTAAAGTTTGGAGACATGTTGAATAATTTTGTTTGTTTTGAGTTTCCATGGAATGTTCATCATGGGAATCACTTTTGGTAAGATTGTTTAGTCACGTTAGGAAATTTGGAATTCTTCGTTTTTAAATGTCAGTAGAGAAGTAAGATAATTGGATGCATCTTAATAATGGGATGCAGAAGCTTGGGTCATTGGCAGAGTTTTGTGGTGATAATTTTCTCATACTGCTAAAGCAATCCATTTGTGAATTCTCTTACCCTTAACTCACTCTTCTAGAATTCCGAGAGGACCTGTGCAACAGCCTCTGGAGGATCGAATCTTCACTCCCACTGTCTCAGCAGTCTACAGCACGGTCAGTGTCTGACAGATGTTTTGTTATATTGTGTGTCTGCTTTTGCACTTGAGCTCTTGGTATTATAGGCAATGTTTGTCTGATCAACACAGGATAGATTTTTGATGAAAAGTTCAACAAAATTCTAAATAGAATTAAATGTTATAGGTAAGGTGAACAGGCCCTTTCCCTATCATGTAAGAAGTGGAGGTGCACCAAACATTATGTTAAGATAGATTTATTTGTACATCTGTCCTCTTGTTTCACTTTCTGTATACTGTATCACTCTCTGACTTGTATGATGATTTTTTTTTTTAGACATTGAGTTTTGTTTTTTCTTTTTGGATATTTTTTCTTAAAATTTTTTGGTTTATTTACTTTTTTTTTTTTAAATGACAGTCACCCTGGATAGAG
This sequence comes from Galagoides demidoff, assembly GCA_963574575.1. Taxonomy (NCBI): domain Eukaryota; kingdom Metazoa; phylum Chordata; class Mammalia; order Primates; family Galagidae; genus Galagoides; species Galagoides demidoff. Next base: position 5,187 of record CAUYQV010139251.1, on the reverse strand, counting down.
TGCAGTGGCATGATCATAGCTTACTGCAAACTTAAACTCCTGGACTCAAGGATTCTCTTTCCTCAGCCTCCCGAGTAGCTGGGACTATAGGTGCGCCCTGTGATGCCTGGCTAATTTTTCTATTTTTAAAAAATTTATTTATTTATTTATGATGGAGTCTTACTATGTTGCCCTCAGTAGAGTGCCATGGCATCCCAGCAACCTCAGACTCTTGGGCTTAAGCGAGTCTCTTGCCATAGTCTCCCAAGTAGCTGGGACTACAGGTGCCCTCCACAATGCCTGGCTATTTTTTTTATTGTTGGGGATTCATTGAGGGTACAAGAAACCAGTTACACTGATGGCATTTGTTAGGTAAAGTCCCTCTTACAATTGTGTCTTGCCCCCAAAAGGTTTGTCACACACTGAGACCCCCATCGCCCTCCCTCCTTCCCTCTCTGCTTTTCTTTTCCCCTACCCCTCCCTCCTCTCTCTCTGTCTCTCTGCTTTCCCTTCCTCCACCCTCCACCGTGTACTAGGTCATTAATTGTCCTTATATCAAAATTGAATACAGACGATTCATGCTTCTCCATTCTTGTGATGCTGTATTCAATCAAAATTAACTACAGAGGATTCATGTTTCTCCATTCTTGTGATGCTTTACAAGTAATGTGTTCTACTTCCATCTAGGTTAATACAAAGGATGTAAAGTCTCTATCTTTTTTTTTTTTTTTTTTGAGACGGAGCCTAAAGCTATCCCCCTGGGTAGAGTGCCATGGCATCACAGCTTATAGCAACCTTCCAACTCCTGGGCTCAAGCGAGTCTCCTGCCTCTGCCTCCCAAGTAGCTGGGACCACAGGCGCCCGCCACAACGCCTGGCCATTTTTTGGTTGCAGTCATCATTGTTGTTTGGTGGGCCCAGGCTGGGGATTCAAACCCGCCACCTTAGGTGTATGTGGCTGGCGCCTTAGCCGATTGAGCCATAGGCGCCGAGCCAAAGTCTCCATCTTTTTTAATGACTGAATAGGATTCCATGGTATACACATACCACAGCTTGTTAATCCATTCCTGGGTTGGTGGGCATTTAGGCTATTTACATATTTTGCCTTGCTGTTTTTTTTTCTTTTCTTTTTTTTTTTTTGAGACAGAGCCTCAAGTTATTCCCCTAGGTAGAGTGCCATGGCACCACAGCTCATAGCAACCTCCAACTCCTGGGCTCAAGCGAGTCTCCTGCCTCTGCCTCCCAAGTAGCTGGGACCACAGGCGCCTGCCACAATGCCCGGCCATTTTTTGGTTGCAGCCATCATTGTTGTTTGGCGGGCCTGGGCTGGGAATTCGAACCCGCCACCTTAGGTGTACGTGGCTGGCGCCTTAGCTGATTGAGCCACAGGCGCCGAGCCTTGCTGTTTTTTTTCTATGCAGTTGTCATTGTTGTTTTTGCTGGCCTGGGCTCGGTTCAAACCCACCAGCCTTGTTGTATGTGGCCGGTGCCCTACCCACTGAGCTACTGGCACTGCCAATTTTTCTATTTTCAGTAGAGACAAATTCTCTTTCTTGCTCAGGCTGATCTAGAACTCCTGAGCTCAAGCCAACCTCTCGCTTTGGCTTCCTAGAGTGCTAAGATTACAGGCGTGAGCTGTTTCAGTAGGCCTGATTTTTACTTTTTAAAGCTACTGATGTATGGGCAGTGCCTGTGGCTCAGTGAGTAGGGTGCCAGCCCCACATACTGGGAGTGGCAGGGTTGAACCCGGCCCCGGCCAAACTGCAAGCAAAAAATACTGGGCGTTGTGGTGGGTGCCTGTAGTCCCAGCTACTTGGGAGGCTGAGGCAAGAGAATTGCCTAAGCCCAAGAACTGGAGGTTGCCGTGAGCTGTGATGCCACGGCACTCTACCAAGGGTGACAAGGTGAAACTCTGTCTCTAAAAAAAAAAAAAAGCTACTGCCATATTTGTAATCCTTTTATGAGTTACAAATGTGTTTATGTGTGTTATATTTTCTGCCTATTCTGGAAGGATGAAGGATTTTAGGCAGTAAAAAATTAACCTTAAAATAAGATGGTGTTCACTTTATAATAAATTGTTTTTATTCTTAGTAATTTAAGTCACTCTTTCACTTATACAGTGTTATTGTGCACATTGTTAACTAAATGGGTAGGGTCATGGTTGACATGATTAACCAAGTCCTTTGAAGTCCCTAGTCTTCCCTTTTGTCAGCTTTAGGATTATGTATTGGTTATTAGTTTCCTAGCATTTAGGCTTATTAGTATTATTTCTGTGTTATAAAATAAAGGCTTACCCTCAATCCACCATTGGGAACCCATATGTTAGTTTTATTGAGTTGGTTAAATTCTTTCAAAGATAGTTAAGACTCCTGGGTAATCAGTCTTCCAAAATTATATAGTGATTTTGCTTTTTCATGTCTGGTACACAAGATTTATGCCCTGTTGTCAGCCCTTTTAGATAGATTTTCTGCTTTCTGATTATTAAAGAAGCATCAGTAGATCAACTCAACTTTTGGAATACACTCATGGTATATGTTTTAGGCTGGTTATGTTGTATTAATAACATTTGTATTAACCTAGTTTATAGAAGTTTGTCCTTAAAACATTTTTAGGGATGAGAAAAGAAGCTTATCTCATATTCTTCATTATCCGTAAGTGAGTGATTGATCATATGAACAAAAAAAGCTAAGGAAATATTTTTTAAACTCTACTTAGAGCTGCATATATATGGCACATGGTAGAGGGGAAAATGGCACAATTAAAGAGGCATAAGTTAATTTGAAACATATTAATTGATAACTTTCCTATATTGGCATGCTTCTGTAAAACATAGATACTGTGGAATTGTACTGTGTTGTATAATTTTGTCTTGTATACCTTTTTAAAGAGAAATCAGATATAACTGTTAATGTGTTTTTAGTATATTTGTAGAAATAAACTTAATGGGATGATAACATTGCTACATGAAGCAGGAGTCCATATTCTAGGAGATTGGAAAACATTTCAATTTCTTATGAAAAATTTCAATTAATACTTTTAATTACTTCCTAATATATAAATTGCTCTTTAAAACTGTTAAGTGTCATGATCATTTTTAGTCAGTTTACACTTTATAAATAAAGTCTTAACTTGATTCTGTTACTCTATATCTTTATGTAATAAGAAAATCATTATTCAGGTCTTTATCCAAGTCACTGTTAAGCCAAGATATCAGTGGAGACACCTCTCCAGAGATAAATTTATCCAAAGTTGATTAATATTCCTCAGGCAGTAGTGTCTAGCCAGATGTAAATCCACTTAATTATCCTATCATCTAGCACTGAATAACATTCTGCCATTTGTTTTTTTTTGGCAAGGGCTGGCTTTAAACCTGCCACCCCTGGCATATGGGGCCAGCAACCTACTCCTTTGAGCCACAGGTGCCGCCCTGTTTGCTTTCTTTTTGAGATAGTCTCGCTCTGTTTACTGATTGAGTGCTACGTCATCATAGCTCACAGCAATCTCAAGCTCTTGAGCTCAAGTGATTCTCTTGCCTCAGCCTCCTGAGTAGCTGGGACTGCCAGAGCCTGCCACAACATCCAGCTATTTTTAGAGATGGGCTCTTGCTCTTGCTCAGGCAGGTCTCTAACTCCTGAGCACAAGTGATCCACCCACTTTGGCCTCCCAGAGTGCTAGGATTACAGGTGTGAGTGACTGTGCCAGACCCACTGTTTGTTTACAGTAGTAAATCAGTTGAACTAATTTTTTTTTTTTTTTTTTTGAGATAGAGTCTCACTGTGTAGCTCTCTGTAGTGTGCTCAGGTGTCACATGCTCAGGTACCACAGCTCACAGCAACCTCAAACTCTTGGGCTTAAGCAATTCTCTTGCCTCTCCTCTCAAGTAGTTGGGATTAGAGGCTCCTGACACAATGCCCAACTGTTTTTTGTTGTTCTTTTTTTGGTTGTTGTTAGCAGGCCTGGGCCAGGTTTGAACCCACCAGCTTCTGTGTATGTGGCCAGAGCCCTAACCACTGTGCTATGGGTGCCGAGCTAGTTGAACTAAGTTTTTGACCTATACTTTTTTAAGGACCATTTTACTTATTTTTATTTCTCAGCTTTTCTTTTGATACATGCATTCAATGTGTGATGATCAAATTAAGGTAATTAGGATCACCTAATCACCTCAAACATTTATCATTTCTTTGTGTTGGAAATATTTCAGATTTTCTAGCTATTATGAAAGATGCAGTAAATTATTGTTAGTTATAGTCACCCTGCTTTGCTGTTGGACACTTAGAATTTATTCCTTCTAACTATTTTTGTACCTAGTAGCCAGCCTCTCTTCCTATCTCTGCCCCTCTCTATTCTTGGTTCCCAGCCTCTGGTGACTATTATTCTACTATACAATCTACTTTTTTTTAACTCCCACATATGAGTGAGAATAGAAACATTTAACTTTCTGTGCCTACCCTAGTTTAATTCACTTAACACAATGACTTCCAGTTGGATCTCTGTTAGTGTAAAAGACAGTGTTTCATTCTTTTTACTGTTGAATAGTATTTCATTGTGTTTAGTTACCACATTTTTATTATCTATTCATTGGTTATGGGCACTTAACTTCTTTCCTATCTTGGCTATTTGAATAGTGCTGCAGTAAACATGGGCATGCAACTATCTCTTATTCTTTGATATAATGATTTCCTTTCTTTTGCCTAAATATCCCATCAGTGGGAGTTATGGATCATATGTTAGATTTAGTATTTTTAGGAACCACCATACTATTTTTCTTTTCTTCTTTTATTTTATTTTATTATTATTTTTTGACAGTGTCTCACTCTTTTGCCCTGGGTAGAGTGCTATAGTGTCATAGCTCACAGCAACCTCAAATTCTTGGACTCAAGTGATTTTTTTGCCTCAGCTTCCTGAGTTGCTAGGACTACAGGTGCCCACCACAATGCCCAGTTTTATTTTTAGTGGAGACCACTCAAGCAGTCCACTTAACTTGGCCTTCCAAAGTGCGGAGATTACAGGTGTGAGTTGCCCTGTCTGGCTGCCATATTGATTTTCATAGTGGCTGCAATAATCTACATTTCTTTTTTTTTGAGACGGAGCCTCAAGCTATCCCCCTGGGTAGAGTGCCATGGCATCACAGCTCATAGCAACCTCCAACTCCTGGGCTCAAGCGAGTCTCCTGCCTCCACCTCCCAAGTAGCTGGGACCACAGGCGCCC
>CAUYQV010139249.1:0-23750 GCA_963574575.1 Galagoides demidoff | reverse complement strand
TAACTGAGAAAATGACATGAAGGCTGTGTTGATCAGTTTGATGGAAGTATTTCGGATTGCATGCGAAAACCCCACACTGTACCCCAGAAGTGCATTAATGTACATAGTTACCATTCAATAAAATTAAAAAAAAAAAAAGACCTATTGTGAATAGTAAATGAAAATAACTATATAAATGCTGTGCTGTTTTTCAATAACTATTTGTCTTACTTCTCCCCTTGCCTCCAGAAATTTCCAACAATTGGCCAAATTAGCAAGGGTCTTCCATAATGAATTCAGTACTTCATTAAGTGTCATCATAATTTCTTACCTATTAAAACTTAGCGAAACTTATCTTAGTCTTCTAGGATTCAATGCAATTATTTTGTCTTTGTAAACAAACGCACTGTGTTCTTTGATGTATCCCCAATTGTCTAGAAGAGTACTTGATACCTCACAAATGCTTGATAAATGTGTGTTTAAGAAGGAAAAGGAAGCTTTTTGTATTTTAGTGGGAAGAAAAGCATAACTAGATCTGTTCTCAAGTTTTTTCAATATAACCAAAGAGAAACAAAATAGTAAAGATTAATTTAAAAGACAGGAAACTTGATAGCAGTTCATGGTCAGGAAAGGCTGCATGGAAGATCTGCTGTTTGGATTGGATGTCTTAGGTAAAGAGAAGGGGGAGAGTCTTTCCAAAGAAAGAGAAGAGTGTATGTTGAGATGGGGGCGGGGGGACTGCTTTTTCCACACTCACACACAATACAATACTGGATACTTCACTTCTGGTCACCAAATTGTATGGGGATTTCTCCTACCCTCCAATAAACAATCAGTTATGCAGATTCCCCAGCAGGCACCACTGGGAATTCTCTAATTCAATTCAATTCTAACACTGTCTCCCTAGAGATCATGTGAGATACCACAGGTTGAGGGCTCAATTCCATAAGACTGAGATGCCAGTTGTGTGCTTCTTTTGACTGACAGGCTTTAAATGACAATTCTCAAGCCCCCATCTTCTACCCTCATTCTTGTATTCAATTAATTTGCTGGAATGGCTCACAGGAACACTTATTTACATTCACTGTTTTATTAAAAAGGATAATATATAGGATACTGAACACCAGATGGAAGGGTTGCATTAGGAGAGGTGTAGAAGAAAGGAGGTAGAGCTTCTACTCTCTTTTTAGCAGGACCACCCTCCACAAACCTCCACACATTCAGCTATCTAGAAGCTCTCTGAACTTGGTCCTTTAATATTTTGGTTGTTTTGTTTGTTTGTTTTGTAGTTTTTGGTCGGGGCCAGGTTTGAACCTGCCACCCCTGGTATATGGGGCCAGTGCCCTACTCCTTGAGCCACAGTTGCTGCCCTCCTTTCAGATTTTTTATAGAAGTTTCATTACATTGTCATAACTGATTAGACCACTGGGCATTGGTTTAACCAATCTTTGGCACCTCTCTCCTAACAGGAAAGTAGAACTGAAAGTACCAACCCTTTAATCTTATGGTTGGTTCCCCTGAACCAACCCCCATCCAAGAGCTGAGTCATTAGAACAAAAGATGCTTCTATCAATCGGAATATTCCAAGGGACTTAGGAAGGAGCTCTGTGTCATAAATTGGGTTCAAACACCAAATATTATTAGAATGAAAGATTATTCTAGCATCCCTGTCTACAAGAGTATTAGGAACTCTTTGTATTAGGAACTAGGCAAAAAACAAATATTAGAATAAAAATATTCTTAGCACCCGTACTGCTTAGGAAATTTTTTAAACATTAATAGCTCTGTGTCAGGGACTGGGGCAAAAGACTAATATGTATATTTATTATTTCATAGGGTATATAGAAGCATAGGACATAAGTTCATGAAGCACATTTAGAAATAAATGTGAATAGTGCAGCCTGGCTTAAGTGGAAAAATCAAGTGAGTGATGAGAAGATAGGAAGAAAGAGACTTCAACAGAGATTGGCAGAAAGCCTGGGCTGCTGAACAAGAAAGTCTGCAGAGCCCAGAAGAACATGCACTACCCAATAACTCTCACCAAAAAGACGGAAAATGTGGGTGTGAGGTAACCTGGCTAACCAATGACAATAGAAAAATGACAATAATCAATGATCAATAGAAAAGGGCAAATATTCCAGGAGGTGCACAGAGGCCAATGAAAGAGATGCAACCAATTTCAAATGGAGAGAAAGAGGGTATTTAGACCTCTGCTCAGCCTTTGCACTTCACCCTCTCTTGCCTCTTTTCCATCATGAGAAGGACCCACTTCCAACTCCCTGTGAAGGTTCTCTGAGCTTTCTCCTTGTTCTTAAATAAAATTTATCTTTGTTATGCTAAAACTTGTGTAGGTTACTTTTGCTCTCTATTCCTAATACCTGTGCTGTTCCAGTTTTTTGTTTTTTTTTTTTTTTGAGACAGAGTCTCAAGCTGTTGCCCTGGATATAGTGCCCTGGTGTCACAGATCAGAGCAACCTCCAACTTGGGCTCAAAAAATCCTCTTGCCTCAGTTTTTTTTTTTTTTTTTTTTTTTTTAGCATAGATGGGGTCTCGCTTTTGCTCCGGCTGGTCTTGAACTGGTGAACTCAAACAATCCACCTGCCTTGGCCTCTCAGAGTGCTGGGATTACAGGTGTGAGCCACCACACCCAGCCGGCTCCAGTTTTATTGTCAGTTTCCACTGACCTTCGCTTTCAGTTCCCCCGTGCCTCAGTTGAACTTTCTAGCTCAGCTGATTAACTGAACAAAATCAACTGGATTCAGGGACCCCCAAAAGGTGAAAAGCTGAGACTGGATTTAGAAGCAGATGTCAGAGAGTGCTGAATTCGTTCTAGATATAACAGGATTGAGCCCCAGCTGTGGAATCACATGATCCATTTGGTATAGTATTCAGTGAAGAATCCATGAACTATCCAAAAGTAATTTGGGAAAAGTTATCACTGAGGCATAAAATGAAAAGTAGGACTCTGGAATGGCAGAAAGACTTTAGAACTTTTTTGTTAAGATGATAGGCCAGCTCCTACTTGGTGAATCTCAACTTTTACTGTCCTGAAATCGAGGCCAGCAGAATCTGACTTCTTCAGAGACAGGGGTGGGGTTCTATTTCATAACTCACTTGGTGATGATTCACAATACTGAGTTTTATGTACAACTTCAGGGATAGGCTTCATGTTGTGTAGTCACATTTTATATTTTTACGACATGAAACCTTCTTTTAGCATTTGTATGTGTGTTCTGAACTGGGCCAAAATCAAAGAAGCCAAAATAAAGAAAAGAACTGAGGAATTATAGCCTTAATTATGCTTTCATACAAAATAGACATGTCCCTAATTTTTAATTAATTATTCAAATTAAAGTGTTTATTTTAGCTACATTGAGATTTGAATTTAAGAGAAAAATAAGAATTAAGCCAAATTGTCTCACAAGATTATTTTAAAAGCAAAATTCTATGCTATAAATCATTAGTGTTCTATACACCAATGTCTTTCTTTCCTAATATTCCATGAAATTTCATTTGTAATCAGAGACTGCCAAAAATGATAAATACCCAAGTTTGATACAGTGAAAATCGCCCTCTGCTTATGTAAGGTTAAGTTGTTAGGCCAAAAGTTATCATCTTAATGTTTTAGAATGCTATGTAAAAGGAAGAAAACATGGAAAAGTAGACATTTCCTCTAGGCAATAAGATAGTAATTTTAATTATGAACTAGGAGGCTATGGGAGAATCCTAGGTTTATATGTATGAGGCTGAAATGAAATAGGCTCTGAATTGAAATTGATCTAGATAAAAGATTCTGCTGGATCATCTTTCCCCTATGCTTACTTAGTTTTTTGATATACTTTTACATACACCAAAATACTAGATATAATTCTTATACATGCAAGATGGGAATTAAAAACACAGTCATAAAAAGATGTTGTTTAAACTGAGTCTGTGCATTGAAGTGCAGATTAGTTCTGAACATCTAATCTCCTGAAGCTGATGAGTATGTTTTGTAGAGAGATGAATAGACACTACTAGTAGTAAGGATTTGGCATAAGAAAGACACTGTGACTACCCCATCTCAACACTGAAGAGATAGAAAGGTGATTATTCTTAACCTTTGAGATATACATCATCCAGCTTAAAATTAAATATTACAAGTAGGCAATTAGATACTTTTAGACCTGAGAAATTAATTATAGCATCTTTTGGAGCTTAAAATTATTCTCAATAGTACTTTAAAATCACAACGAACAGTACTGTTTAGGGGGCACCTACTATGTGATAGTCCTAAATCACTATGCTAAGAGATGTAAATGCATGAACTTTAAATATAAGGTAACCAAGATTCAGGAAATCTAAGTTATTGTTCAAGGATACATAGCTAACAAGATATAACATATCTGGCTCCATAATTCATATTCAGTTTTTTTCATTACTATAATGACTGTACCACCTACAATAGTGTCTACTCCATGGGAGAAAGGAACCATGTTTGTCCAGATTTGTAAATAACATTGGATCCCAGCCCCACTCAAGATCAATTAAATCAGAATCTCAAGGGATGAGTACCCGGATATTTTGTTATTTTGTTAAATCTCCTAAAATACTAGTTATAGGAAACCTAATTTCCACTCTCTTTGTGGAACAACTCATTGTACTACTAAAGCATCAGGCATTATTACAACTTTTCAGATTAAAACAAATCAATATTAAATCATTTATCTAAAGTCAGATTTAAAGCCAGGATTTAAACTCAGTTTGTCCAGTTTCAACACCAATGCTTATTTTACAACCCCTAAATTATCTCCTTTCAAATATGCCTTTCTGAATACTCATAACCCTTTAAACTGTTTAAATGACAAACACAAATAGTATGATTTTTCCAAATCTTAAAAGTTTTAGTGGAAAAAGATCTGCATAGCAAGCATTCATGCATGAAGCTATTTATCAAGTTAAGTTATTAAACATTACATTGTTTTATTCCTTAATATATTACTTCCAAAATCTTTTCTACAATGATTCCAGCCCTATTGGAAAATCCTAAAGGACTAAAATAAAATGTTGCCTCTCAACAAAAATCAGAGACTCATAGGCTAGCTTTATTTTAATAGGCTATTGATTGTTGCTAGCAAAGAGTTATCTCATTTATTTTATCTCGTAAGGTACAAATTCTAAGCCTTTAATTTTTTATGGCTTGGAGGCTAGGGACATATGGAAGGCTAACTTCCGGTCTGGGTCAAATAAAGCCTCTTTTCAATCAGGCAGTATAAATTTCTGTTGTCCTGCTCGTGCCATTAAGAGAAAGGGTATGAATCAAAGTTACAAAGTTAAGCATTGCTTCTCATTATCCTCAAAGAGCCAAGCTGAATCTCTTTGCCAAGGAAGAAAGGCCACGGTCCAAGAAAGAGCAGCACTACACCTTTGCCCACATGGTTCCTCCAATGTTCAGTCAGAAACTACTCAGCTTCTTTCCGGAAATTCGGCGATGCCTTGGCCAGTGGTGATTGATTGGTGAGGGCTGGCTGAGAGGGAAGTGCAGAGAGTAAATGAAGCAGTGTAGATGGAGAAAAATAAAGTAAGGGGCGGTGCCTGTGACTCAAAGGAGTAGGGCGCCAGCCCCATACACCAGAGGTGGTGAGTTCAAACTTGGCCCGACCAAAACTGCAGGGGTGGGAGGAGAAAGTAAGGTGAAAAAAAGGATTTGATTTTTCCCTGTATTCCTGGCATTTCAACGTTCCCAAGATTTGAAAGTCTGGGTATTTACAGACTCTTATCATATTCCCTTTCAGAATAACAAACAAAAAACTGTAGGAGTGAAGATTTCTATCTGGAAGGAGGCCTAATATGAGAGTGATCTGTAATCCCTGTATTGAGAGGGTAGCTGGGTTTAATCATTTTACATTAGTAACAGCAAAGATAACAATGACTTTACATGTGTCTGAGGATATACTAACTTTGGAGGTGGAATGAAATGTAAACTCCCTAAGGGAAAAGACTTTGACTTCTTGTTTTCCTTGTATTCACATGGTAAGTACTTGGAGATTGGATGTATTATGTCACATCTTATGTTCACAACACCCAACACCATATCAGCTAGGTGTTATTATGGAAATCATTTTACCCAATCATTTTAGATGACTCTATACCCCATGGGCACACTCCTGGTAAAAGTAAGATTAGGGATTTGAACTCAGAACTCAGACTGCCTGATCCTATGTTCTTAACATTGGAGATATATTCCCTTCTAATTGGCCAGTATAAATCTGTTGGCAAAATATACAGTGCTAATGTGGATGACCTTCTTCCCCTTCTGAAAGGTCAATGCTTTACAGAAGTAGCTGTTTTCCCATCACACAATGTCAACATTCTTTCAAATGACTCAGGATAATTAAACTCATGTCTGTGTCTGGGAATCAAGTCAACTGTGCGCTGATTAAGAAACCCTTCAATTTGTAGCTCTCCATAGGCAACCCGCAGTGGAGAGAATCAGGATTTGAAGGACTTCTCATCTGCTCGGACAGTTAATAAAGCCAGAGCAACTCCCACTTCTTAAATGGCAACTGCTGAGCCCCTTTTCCATTATAGAAATACATACTCTTCTCCTATTTACCTATCTAATCGTAAAGGCAAAGGCTCATTGTAACCACATGAAGGGCCAAATTTTTGGCTCTAAGAATTGGACAACGTTATATATGACTTTGACCAATGAATTGTACTAGACATGTGCACATTTTGGAATTAATTACCTATTGGTTGCCAGGTACGGCCCTAGGCATTGAAAGTCCCAAAATTAATAAACATGACCCCAGCTTTTGAAAAGTTCACCATTTAAAGAGTATAGAAACCCATAAACAGATCATTAAAATAGAAATGCCAGGATGGATTATGTCCAAAGCACAAAAGAAGCACAATGGAAAGAGGATAAATAGAGAAATCGAGAAAGCATGCTGAAATAATTACCTTGAATGAAGGTACTGGTTCTTCTATTAACCACCAGAATGGTATTACAATGAGAGAGATTGATTATCTGTTTCTAACGAGGGATCAGTGGAAAAGGCAAATACGCGTTTTTGGAAAGCTCCTTTTCAAAGTACAGTAGCTAGGGAGAAATGCTACTCTGCTTGACTATACATACCCATGACTACATATTAATTTCTAATAATTTAAAATTAAAAAAAAAATAAGATTGCTCCTGGGTTATATTTAATCCCTTTATGGAACATGTAGATCATGTGTCAATCTCAATTCTAGAAAGTTACATTCTTCCCTAGGTAGCTAAAACTTACAGGATGTCTCCTTAAAACTGCCAAGTTCAGCATGACCATAGCTATCCCAAATTTACTTCTACATATGAATTCGACAATACTTTCTAATCTCTTAAGAAAACTCTTACATAGGTAGCAGGTGTGGAAGTTAGTTTTCATTGTAAGATCTTTGTGCACTTGGAAAAATGAGCAAATCAACAATAACGCCCCAGTGCAATAGGATATAAGAGAATTCGTGTGGGTAAAACAGAGACAGCCAGTCTGAATCTCAAGAGACTTTTTTTTTGGCGGGGGGAGGTAAAGCAGTAGTTGGAAAGGGAAGAAAGAGGCCTACAGAAGACACTGGGACATCTAAATAGAAACTGGAAAGTTACATGGGACATCAAACCCTTAGCTGAATTGTTGGCAATTGTTTAGCCAATGCAATGGATCAAAAACTTAACGGCCTCAGAGGTGCTTCGGGTTGTGTCTTTACAGGACTTTAACAAAGAGCGATTGAGTGGGAAAATTTGTCAAACTAGTCATTTGAGTATGTGGAAAAAAAAAATCTCCAGGGTTCCCAGTCGTGATAGCATTGAGAAGACACTGCTGAATGTCTGCCTGGCGAGCAAAACCGCTCACCTGCTTTTTCTGTGCTCTGGCCGGGAAGCTCTAGGGAAAACCACTCTGATCTCTTTGCTACTCTGTTTTCTTATTCTTTTTTGCCCAGAAAGTTCTATTGGTTCTTTCATTGTTCATTCTGAACAAACTAAAAAAAAAGAAGTTGTGAAAACATCAGTTAAATAAAAATGCAAATTTGGGACAACTTTACAATAGGGAAAGTGACTTTTTATTAGAAAGTATTGTCCTGGTTTGCTGCAGGGGATGGTGAGACAGAGAAGAAAAATGCTAGAGAAGGGATTGAAGCTTTTTATTGCAGTCCAAGACTAGCTATTTCCTTCCACCTAAAAAGGTATGTCCAGCTATACTTAAAAATTAGTAAGTGGAGCCATAAATCTCCTTTTAAATGTTGATGAAAAGTTACCTTAAAAAACATTTAAAAACCTGAACACATGGGCATGCCAGTTAGGCACACCTGCCTCTTTTGGCCAGACTCACAGCCCTGAAATATTAGATCACTTCCTTGCTCTCCCATGTAGGAGGTTCTAATCTAACTACTGCCTGCTTTAAGAGCCCTCAGAGGTAGCAAATTAATGGCCTGTGGCATGGATGCTGGCTTTATAAATAAAGTTTTATAGGAATACAGCCCTATCCATTCATTTATATTTTCTCTATCACTATTTTCATGTTTTCGTATCAGTCATGACAGGGACCCACAGGCATGCAAAACCTGAAATTTACAGAAAGTTTTCTGACCCATATTCTATAAGGATAACATTTGTAGAAAGAAATTGTTAAGCATTTTAAAGAGTCAGTACTTTTAGATTCTGTGCCATTGCTGGGATCCTTGACAAGATGCCCCAAGGTTCTTTTTCCAGCTCACCTGGCCTGTCCCACCCACCGATGTTCCCTGAACATTGAGCATTTTCAGCTCTGTCTACCATTGTTCACGGTTTCCTTTCCAGACAATGCATCCTTTCTTATTCTCAACTTAACAAAATCCTTTTACGAATGTCAGCTGCTCCATGAAACCTCTGACCTTCCCAGGCAGAATTAATCTCTACCTTCGAATCAAGAAGCATTGTCCCAAGACCAGGATTAGTCCTTATCACATTGTATTGTGACTCTGCTCTGACTGCTATGCATGAACCCCTTGGAGGGAGAAATCCTGTCCTCCTTATCTCTCCCTGGTGCGGAGTGAGGTGTGTCGCAACTAGGAGATACTCCTCCATTCACATCTGCTGCAGCCCACTGAAATGTTATCTACAGCAACTGGTAGAGGTCTCAAAGGAAAGGCACGTATTCACAATTTTATGATTTTGGTAGACTGTAGGTCCCTGAATGAATAGAACAGAGAGAAAATAAATTTGAAGAGAAAAAGAAGAAGTTGAAAACCATCTGGAGCATGGAATCCCTCCAAGGGGTCAAGGGCCTTGCAAACAGGGACCAGACCAAGTCAGACTCCCAGACCAACTTTCTTACTTCAGTGTCCCACACAGCACCAGCCCTGTCTCCCAGCAACACCCTTTTGGCCACATCCACTCTCTCACCACCTCAGTATTCCTTTGGGGATTTTTTTTTTTTTTTTTGCAGTTTTTGGACGGGGCTGGGTTGGAACCCGCCACCTCCAGCATATGGGACCGGCGCCCTACTCCTTTGAGCCACAGGTGCCACCCCACCTTTGGGGATTATTATCTTTCCTTCCTGCCTGCCTGAGTCCTAAACACCCTTTCAGCTTTACTCATTTCTGTTCTTTCTCTCCCATCCTCCCTTTCTTTTACCCCCCATTTCTAATCACAAGCCTAAGGTGAGATTCTTCCTACAGACTTGGTTTCAGATTTTTTTTTTAATCCTCAATTTTAGACTGTTTTAACATTTCCATTATATTCTTTTTCATTGCCTAGGTAATTTTCCATGAATTATTAAGTGATTAGCATTAGCTGAATTTGGGGTTTTTCTTCCTTTTTTTCTTTTGTGTTGCATCCAATTCATTCCTTGAAGCTCCCCTTAATTCTGGTTAAATGTGTTAGGCAAAGTTGTCCAGAGAAACAGAACCAAGAAGACACATTGTGTTATTCTGACTTCTATGTTTTCAAGTCTTTTGTTTTCTCAAAAGCGACTGTCATCTAAAATCAGCAGTCAGGCTATAATGATCTACTCAATGTTTATCTCTCAAGCCTGGCTGCTTTGGATTCCTTTATACCTCTTCAGAGGCCACTGTGCCCGCAGTTCACTCCCAGAAGAGTCTGCCAATTACACGGTGTTCTGCTAACTAGCACTTGGGGCCCCAAGCATTTAGCAAGTTTCCTAAGTGTTTCCTTCGTAGGTGCAGGTGCGTACCCTCCAGTCTCCTCTCGCTAGGATTTCATCTTCCTGGTTGGCTAATGATATAATGTAGAAGTAAAAGCAGATACTTTTAAAAACCATATATATTTTAAAAACTAATTATGGGAATGAACTCACCCTTTGGCTACGGGATGTTAAACCGATGCTGCCAACATTTACGAGAAAAACACCCTTTCTGCTCTTAATCCCCTGTGTAGAGATACGTGCTTTTTGCCCTTCTCACATCCTCTCCTATTTCTCCGAAGAGGGAAATATTTCTCTGCTTTTAGAAATCACCATCTCCATCTATGTGGTAAAGGATTGGCTCAATGCTTTTCTCCTCCCTTCCCTAACTCTGGAGAGATACAGAGAGCAGGTGACCTAGATGCGCAGAGATTGAGTTAGGGCTCGGCAGCAGGATAACTAGGCCAGCCAGAGTCCCAGCTTGCTGAAACTGTTGCTATGGAGGCTCTATTTTCTCTCTAAGATAGTAAATACCAAGGACCACGTGAGCACAGAACAACCAAGGGCTATCTCTTCCACCGATGTGAATAAAAGCTGTTGACAAATGAAGCTGATGCCAAGAAAATTAGAACAGAGAGAGAAAGAGTCCCAGTGACATCACAGGCACCTTTGGGCAGGAGTACCCAAAGTTGGCAACCTTCCTAGAGTTCTCACTTGGATGAAATACAGATGGGTTCTCTGTCACTTGCAAAAACCCCTGCCATCCCCACCCCTCCCAGAGACCAAAACGAAAAACAAAAAAACTCACCTGATTCTCCTGTTAATCCCCAAATGGCTTTTTAGGACCTTTGAAGTAGGACTTGGAATTGTTTGCATACGGTTTCTGTTAGCAAAGAATGAATTTGAGATAATTAAAGGAAATAGTCATTACACAGTGAAACACCTAGTTAGTGGCTTAGCTGGTTATGAAAATGGCTCTGTTTTGATTAATGGGAACTATTGCAAAACAATTCGACTTGACATCTTGCAAGTTCAAATACTTTCATGCAAATTTGTATGTGAAATTCTACCAAATGCTCTTTCTAAAATGTCATAACTTGTTCTAATATGACCACTAAAACCAATTATTGGATAAATAATTAGGCACATTTGATGTGCTTTGTTGTGATAACTACTGTTCTTTATTTTTCATTCTGCTGCTGTATCCATATGTTCCTGTGTTTTTGGTACTTAGAAACAGAAATAAAAAGAGTATTTATGCAATACTTTCCAGAAAGTCATTTTAATGTGTGTATGTATCTAAGTTTTGTTTGACTATAACTGAAGAGGTTTTTTTCTACCTTCTACCACCCCTTAAGCTGGTTATGATCGTTGGAAAAAAGATAAATGCTAAGTCAAAATTCTCTAAATGATCATTTTTATTGGACAGAATGTATCAATAACCTCATTCAGAACTCAGCTATATAGAAATCTAATACTAAAAATTCGTAATAAAGAATCACAATAGGTTGCTAAAATATTTCTAAAATGATTTTCATTCCACATTTGTTGAGAGAGAATCGGAAATAGCTTCTATTAATTACAAAAATTACTTTTGTATCAGCCATAATTATAAAATGTAATGCTTGCTGCAATTTAAAACTGAATTTTAAAATAATTAATTCCATAGGAAAAAAACTCTGGGTATAATGTTAATTTCTTCAAAACAAGGCTATATAATGTACATGCAGTATGGTATTAATTTCATAGACTCAAATTTATAAAAAGCAATTAACAGAGAATGCATAGGGTAGTGGAATTATGAATGACTTTTTTAGTACTTTAAACTTTTATATGCTTTTTTTATCCTTGACCGTGAATATGTACAGCTTAATAATCTGGGGGAAAAAAATCTTAGAAGTAGTACCCAGATAAAAAAAAAAAAAAAGAAGTAGTACCCAGATCTGACAAGAGTATGTTGCTATAAAAACAAAATGCAACATTGGTTATAGAATAAATTATTTTAGCATTTTAAAATAGCTCTCTCCTTTAAACAAGCTCATAACATTTTAATTAGTAAAATTAGGCAAATAATCCTCAAAACTGACAAATACAAACGCTAAAGAGATATTCTTTACCCTGTTATTTGTTGTTACAAAAAACTAAGCATAACAAAAATGCATAATCTCTGGTGCACCATTTCTGTGGCATGTTAGCTACGTTTTCTTTTGTATTTTATTTTTATTTTTATTTTTTTGCAGTTTTTGACTGGGGCTGGGCTTGAACCCTCCACCGCCGGCATATGGGACTGGCGCCCTACTCTTTTGAGCCACAGACACTGCCCATTTTCTTTCTTTTTTTTTTTTAAGACACATTTTTAAATTGTTAAATGATGACCAAGACAGAATCAAGAAATTAAAAAAAAAATAAATTATGATATAATGTAAGGTTTAAAAAAAACGTGAAATTACATCTTTTGTAATTGCAACTATGTAACTAATCTATAAAATTTGCAAAGCCCCAAAGCATTATTTTTTTACTTAATAAAAATAAATAAATAAAAACAACAAAGAAAGAAAAAAATTAAGCAAGGAGATACGAAGTTAACAAATTTTCATTGATTTATTAGATAAGCTATTGTTAGATGTAGCAAGAGTTAGGATTTTCTAAATTTCTTTTTTATTTTTATTTTTATTTTTTGAGTTAGAGTCTCACTCTGTCACTCTGTTCGTACAGTGCTGTGACTGTGTCATAGCTCACAGTAACCACAAACTCTTGGACTCAAGCAATCCTCTTATCTTAGCCTCCCAAGTAGCTAGGACTACAGTTACCCACCAGAGTGCCTGCTTATTTTTAGAGATGGGGGTCTTGCTCTTGTTCAGTCTTCTCTTGAGCTTCTGAGCTCATGCAATCCACCCACCTTGGCTTCCCAGCCTAAATTTCTTTTAGATAAAGTATTTCTCAAAATGTTGCGTATGTGACAGAGTGCAGAATTTTTTTTTAAAGTGAAAATCACTTGATGGATAAAGACATACAGAAATTTCAAAATTGATCTTAAATATTTATTGTATAGTTAATATTATATAGGTATCTGTGAAAAATGGAATATTTGTACTCCCTAAAAATTTGTATGCTGAAGCCTTACCTCTTAATGCAATTCAGCATTTTAAGAGATGGTATTGGAAGGTGATTAGGTGTAGATGAAGTTGTGAGGGTGGGGCCCTCATAGTAGGAAGATTGGCCTTATAAGAAAAGGAAAAGAAAGAGAATGCATCTGAGGAAAGGCCATAGCCTACTATCCAGGAAGAAAGTCCTCACCAGAAACTAAATTGGCTGGTGCCTCGAAGACCTCCTGCTATGTTACATTACTGAGTAGATAAGAAAGTACCTGTTCATTAAACCTGTGTCTTGTCAGAATTAATGAGTTTAACGAAGAGTGGTAAAACATGTAACTTTTTAAACATAAGATTATTACAACATTAGTCTCCATTCTTATTTACATGTGATAAAGCAAATTACTTAATCCAGACAAGGTAACTTATTGGCTCATGTAAATGAAAAATGTACGTTGTAGCTGCAGATACAGCTGGATCCAGAGGTTCAAGCAGTGTGCTATGGGGATCAGACTCATTTTTCCTATCATTGACTCTCCTCTTTACCTACTCTCCTTCAGAGGTTCTTTCCTTCTGGTGACATGATGACAACTTGCTGCTGAGCAAGACTATCCTATTTTCTCAGCAACCATAGAGGCTTCTTTTTCTCAATAGTTCCCACAAAGAGCCTACAATTAATATCCATCGGTCTGGAGAAAATTGAGAAGCAAAGGCACAAAACCAATAAGGGAACTGTAAAATAACTTCCTCTGGGGCCCTGCTGACACTGTAGGCCTAATGTGAAATCTGTTGCCTGGCAAATGTATATATTTATTTAATGAATGAAATGAGAGAACTATTGGGTGAGTGAATGAATGAATGAATGAATGAATCATTCAATCATTGGATTTATCAAACCAAGAGTCAGTAGCCTCAATTAAATATAGCAATTTATTTATAAGCATGATTTTCATGTATGTTTACTTTATTTGAAATTCAATTGTCTTTTTATTATAGACCTGAGTTCACAGAACAAACTCCAGTATCACTGATACTCATGGTGCTTACACAACGATCAAGGGAAAATGTCATTAATCAGTCAAGGGAGACACTTCGCTAAGTGCTGCTAAGCTTCACATCAGACAAAGTAACCACCTTGGTATTATTCCCTCAGAAGACAGAATTCTCTTTACTTTCCATTTACTGAAACCACTTCAAAATAGATAATAACCTAATGACAAGAGGCACCAAAGTGCAGGAAAATTGAATATTCTAACTCTTTTTGGCACTGTACACTAAATGTAATGGACATATGATGAAAATAAAATTAATTTAATCCCTTGGCTTAAATCATCATCAGCTCCCTGACAAGTTAAGTGATGTGCTTGGGGTTCACCTGATAAAATAGTAGCCAAGATAGGATGACAACCTTGGTTCTATGTCTCTCAACCCAGAGTTCTAATTAAAAATTACTGTTTAATGTATATTCAGTGAGTGAAATTATATATTTCAGTGGTTTTTCAACCCTCTTAGTACCCCAGAAGCATGAGGAATACCTTTCAAAAATCTCTATGACTACATGAAAGTTCTAGATAGTCAGATTTAGTTGGTCTAAAATGAGGAACTGGCTTTTTTTTTTTTTTTGAGACAATCTCACTCTGTCATCCGGGGTAGAATGCCCTATCATCATCACTCACAGCAACGTCAAACTTGGGCTCCAGTGATCCTCTTGCCTCAGCCTCCCAAGTAGCTGGGACTACAGGTGCCTGCCAACTCCCAGCTAGTTTTCCTATTTTTAGTAGAGATGGGGTCTCACTCTTGCTCAGGCTGGTCTTGAACTCCTGAGCTCAAGCAATCTACCTACCTCGGCCTCCCAGGGTGCTTATATATAGGCATGTTCCATCAGGCCTGGCCAGGGCATAGGCATTCTTAAAAAGCGATTTTTCATGTGTAGTCAATGCTAATATTCACTAAGAAAGTTGATGACAAAGATGAAAAGAACACAGCTCTTTTCAAAGATTTACTCAAAAGAATCAAACAATCAATCACACTTTACTCTGTCCTGCTTGTGTATTCACATAGGGAATACAATTTCTAAACTTAATGTATTTTCTAACAGAGAGCCAGCAGAAGGAGGCATCAATAAAGTGTCTGGTGATTAAGAATATTACAAACACTTTCACAGAGGCTGATAGAGAAATGAGTGAGATTTCTAAATTCTCCTAGCCCAGTTTATTTCTTGCACTTTGCTATGACATTGACTTTTGGCCAAAGTATGTTATCTGAACGATGAAACTATCTTTAATTGTTTTTTGAATTCGTTTAAATTGTTTTTTGAATTTGTATTTGAACAAACCAAAGTTTGTTGACCCTATTACGATATTTACCTTCTTTGTTTTTCAGCAGAATGTGCAATGATTGCTCATTCATATTATAGCTTGGCTACCTATTAACAACATGGAAGGCTTAAATTAATGTTAGCTTGTTCTGGAGCCTGGAGACACACAGGTGAGGATGCCTATGATTCTAATCTCTTTGCCTAAGCCACAGTTGAATTAATATCTCACATTAGGGTACCATCTTTTCACAGTTTATCCTTTTCAATCAGTTTGCCGTTTCACCTTGTTAGTTCCGACAGAGGCAAAGCAGAGATGCCGAAAGCTGTTGAATAAATGTAGCATTGAGTCATATATATTTCAGCTGCAGAAAACAAAATCCAATTCCTTTTCGTGGGTAATGTTGCTGTTCATTTTATGGGCCTTAATTAGAACCGATGTTGTTTTTGATCTGCAAAGTTTTAGTATAAAGTAAATGCTCATTTTTAAGAAGAGAAGGGGGGGAAATGTTCTTGCATTTAATCACACTAAACAAGCTCTTTAGGCAATTTGTTCAGAAATTTCTCTAATTAAAGTTTGCCCTCCAGGTAATGTGGTGATCAGATCTACCAGCGGATATAAATTAGGGACATTATGCAATTAGCACTAAGACCGCAAATGGAAGTAACAGCTGGGTGGCTGTGAGTGAAGCAAATAAACAGCTCCTAGGTGGCTCCTTAATATTAAGGAGTAGGTCTCCCCTTAGAATGTGCTGTGATGACTGGTTCCTTAGCTCAGCGAAGGGGATACTTTTCTCTGAGTTCATGTCAAAAGATTAAACTTGAATATCTACAAAAAAAATTGTTAGAGGAAATGATCGGCTTTTATTCAGAAATAAATCATGGATTCTATTTATTTGAAGTCTTCTGAATGTTGTTCCAACTAATTTCCCCATAATAATAAAAAAAAAAGTCAGGAGATCAAGCAAAAGATAATTTGGATATAAACATAACATTTCCTTAGAGAATTAAAAGGAGAGAAGGGACATGGCCTTTGTTTTTTTTACTAGAGCCAAAAGCAACAACGGGACTATCTGATTCTTTGCCTGAATGCTAATTGAAAACTAGGTTGGATAAAAATATGTTTAGCATTTTTAAAAATGTATCAGTGCTATAGGATTTCCCTACACGCTGAGCTGTGTCCAGTCCTCCTCACCTATACCCCCTTTTTATTTATCATGATCTCATTTTGTCTTGTTAACTTAGTTTTCTACATTCAGCTCAAAGGTCACTTTGAGCAGCTTTTTGAAAAAAGCATTCTAGGCTTGGCGCCTGTGGCTCAATCGGCTAAGGCGCCAGCCACGTACACCTAAGGTGGCGGGTTCGGGTCCCCAGCCCGGGCCTGCCAAAACAACGATGGCTGAAACCAAAAAATGGCCAGGCGTTGTGGCGGGCGCCTGTGGTCCCAGCTACTTGGGAGGCTGAGGCAGGAGACTCGCTTGAGCCCAGGAGTTGGAGGTTGCTGTGAGCTGTGATGCCATGGCATTCTACTCAGGGGGCCAGCTTGAGGCTCCGTCTCAAAAAAAAAAAAAACATAATCCCTGGCTTTACCTGGAACCCTACTCTGTGCAAGGTGCCAATAGCAGGTGACAAGTCACAGACCCTGGGCTATTGGGCAATTGATGGATTTGGGCGCTTTCTTCCTTCTGATTGTTGAAAAGAGGAAAGTACATTTCTTAAGAGGCTTTCTTTTTCAGTAAAATCTATAAAGTTGTTTCTGTTTTAAAAAAAACTACTTAGAATTAAAGTGGCATTCAAATGTATCCATTGCTCTGCCCTCACAGTGTGAAAGCACAGGGCCAAAGCAGTACCCTAAATCCTAAACTTAGATGACCTTTGCCACAATTTGCTTATTAGGATCATAAAGAAATAACTTCTTAGCAGTGCAGTCTCTGAATAACTGGCAAAGTATAATTTGACTACTGCCTTCTTTCCTTCTTCCTTTGAGGCATCAGGTGCTTGGCTCAGCTGGTGAGAAAGACCAACCACGCGTTTTCAGTCCTTCTCAGACGGATATGTTTAAATAAAACCCCCTGCACAAACTGAGTTTCCACACAGACTTCTTCACTAAAGTACCCCTCCAATCACTGTAGTATTCTTAAACTTTCCTAATATATCCCAAATTAGGGTATTTTTAGATGAAATGTCTAAATAAATGTAAATCAGTGAAAAGCTCCTCTCAGAGGCAAAGAGTGACTAGCTCTGAGGAGAAACAAGAAAAGTCCTTGTTTTGTCCCTGAGGCCCAGACACAGAACAAACTAGCAGTCACAGGGAGTAAACACCTGCCCACACATCAGGTCCACAGGGATTCCTGGTCTTTCCCAAAGGAGGTTAACACAGCAGGGAGACAAACCTCTTATTTTACAAGCCTGAAGAGTGAGATACTGTGTAAAGAGAAACTAAGCAGAACATCTAGAGGCAGGCTGTGCCCCTCTGTGGTGTATTGGGTGCCACAATGTTGACAACAGCTACTTGTTTGTTTTTTTCTTTTTTCTGGTTGGAGTAAGTACAGGTTCACACTAGAGAAACACAACTTTTCAATTCATTCAGCTATCAATGTGTTGTTCTGTGATTTTTGTATGGCTAGCATGTGTTTAGTATATCTAAATATGAATCTAAAAAACATGAAATGACTTATTTTAATAAATACAATTTTTAAAAAAATCACTAAAGCAGATGTTGATCACAAAACAGGGAGCATTAAGACCCATGGAAGGCTCAGAGCAGGCTCACCAGTGTTGTAGGCAGTTGGCATTGCTGAATACACAAGTCCCTGTGGAGGCAAGCTTGGGGTTGTCACAGACACCACTGGGGTAGCAAGAGGCTGAGTGGCTTGAGAACTACTTATCCTTTGAGTATTCTGTGAGAGATTAGAAACACAAAAAGTGTTATTAAATAGTATTTGTGTTTAGACTAAACATTTTAGAAATAACTTTCAATTAAAGAGTGACACTTTTCACAGTTTCATATGTCATTGTTTTTTGCAGCAGCAATGTAAAAACCTTAAAGATACATAATGAGAATAACTAAATAAGGAACATATTTTTACATTAATTAAGGAACATATTTTTACATTAATTACTCATCCCTTTTTAAAAATACAGTTTATTAATGTCAGAGACACAGCCTTAAATAGAAACTTACATTTCTATTTTAAGAAATGGGCATGACACTTTCATGTGTTAGCATAAATGAGGACTTGATGACGATGCCACTACAAATACTGCCAGGCTACTATAAATGAAATACATGTAGCTTTTAAATACCTGGTGATAGCAAAGGTCATTTCCGTTTACAGGGACTATAAGTCTCTATGTATAGACTTTTGTCTGTAGCACTTATATGTTTACATGGTTTAAAGTCATGGCTTATTGAGTACAGCTTGTATTCCTAATTTTCCTCTGAACCTGCAGCTGACCTATTTTCCAATAGTAGATTTAGATGTATATTATCTCTTCACAGTCCCCTAGCTTTCTGACAGGAAAGGCTCTGAGTACAGAGCTTCTGAATAACGAACTGCTGATAGGTAGCGGATGAGCAACATTAAATGTCCACTGCATGCATCCACACAGCACCCTAAACCATACTGGGAATGAATAAAAAAGTCAACTATTAAGTAGTCTATTTAGTCTGAGACCAGTCATTATCTTCTATGTGTAGGAGTAGGTCAGAACTAGTTTCTCATCATAGTGGCTTAAGATAACATTTTTTTAAAACTGAGGATCAGAGGGACAGAACAGACCTCACCATTAGCACACAGGAGGCCAAAGCACAACTCTAACTTCAGTTCTTTATAAATGAAGTTGCAATCTGATAACTGAAAAGTCGGGGTCTAAACCGTATCAGTGAAAGTATAATTCAGTGCCCTTAAGATTATAGGAGTAAGAATGTGATTCAACTTTCTCTATCACAATTTTCAGACGGATATATAAGAAGGCCTTTGGCTAAATCTAGACACTTAGAAACTGACCATTTGATGAGGATCCAGGCCTCAGTTTATTTCCAAACTTCAGTTCATATTTTCTACCCTATGTCAGAGGATGTTAGAACATGTAGTAGTGGATGTACAGCTTCAGTTTTGTCCCAGAGTCACCATTTCCCAAGCATTGGGAAAATCATTTAACCTCTTGGAGCCTCTTCCCTGTCAGGTAGAGAAGACAGCTTTGTCCTGATTGCCTTGCAACACTATTTTGAGAATCAAATGAGGTATTATGTCTGAAGTGCCTTCATAACCGAAATACTACACACATACACAATATCCTTAAGTTACTGTCCCAAGAAGTCCTCTGTCCCTAGATTTCTATATAACTGGTGAAAAAACAGACATAAATATTTTTATTCCTTCTGATCCATAGCTTTCCTATTGAAGCTGTCATGAAGCAAAGCTGTTCTAGAATTGAAAGACTTCTGAAGGAATCTCTGTAGTTGGCTCTCACCAATCCAGTCTTTACGTGCAGGGCCCAGGGCACCTGTCCTTCCTCACTGTAGTCAGAGCCATCCATGATTATATTTTAGAGCTCAAACCAATGTGAACAACTTGCTAAGTTATAACAAATTGTGTTTCTGATTTTGGTCTGACACACAAAACTGTGTATTTTAGAGTGTAAATTTAGCTTAAGTTTTAAAGAACATGAATTATATTTACAGTTCTTAGTTGTTACTTTTTCTTAGTTAAAAACATTTATTTTTATGATTTCTAGATTTCAAAGTCTTCAGAGTCTTGGATATTTATCTATGAAATTCTATAACTATAGATGTACTTTGAAGAATGTGGAAAGTCAATGCAAGACAATTAGGAATACATTTTAGCCACAGAATCAAGTTAATAAACTTAACTTTTTGAGACAGGGATATACTTTGCACGTAATTTTTTCATTCATATTTGGACTGGAATTTAAAATCAAATCGCTAGGTGAAAGAATACAGTATGAGATGGTCTGGACCCTACCCACTTCATGGCTTCATGGGATAACAACAAGACCCCAATATATTTATCTACTCTTTATTTTTTTTACCTTTTTTAATTTTATTTTTTATTAAATCATAAACTCATAGATGATGTATACATTAATGCATTTGTGGGGTACAATGTGCTGATTTGATATATAATTAGGAATACTTATTAAAGCACCTAATCTCAGTAACAGAGTTCTTAAGGGTCAGTGGCTTTCCAAACCACTAGAGGGCAACACAGTGCTAGATAATTCACAGAAGCATTCACAAATTCACAACACCTCAAGGGTAAACAATGAGGTCTAATCTAATTATTTTAGCTTGAATTATAAACTTCATTTGCTAATCATTGCAGTATCATTAAGTATTTCCCCAGAAGATAGTCATAATATGAAATACAACACCACATTTACAGGTGACAAGTATATTTCAGTTAGCCAATAAAAACTACATCGAAAACTGTGAGAATAATCACAAAGTAAATAAAGAACAATCTTATATTTTAAGAAGAGTACAACCTTATTTGAAAAGAAAACAAATTGTGTGAAACACACTAGCATGCATAAACATGTATTAACATGTAAATAAAATCAACACACGCCTTCCCCCCTAACCATGCTTACATGCACTCTTAACCTTTATCATGCTAAAAACTTGAGCATTTTCAAGTCTGTATTCCTCTTCAAGTCCCAAATAGTAGCTGATTTTGAATTCATATGATTACTTCTGTGAGATTAGGGTTTAAGTTCCCAAAGAAGTAATAGTTCCACTGCAAGTTATTTTTAGTCAAGTTTATTTTCTGGAGAAAAAGCCAACAAAAAAGAAAACCAATTTGCTTTGGAACAAAAGGTAATAGCCACTTATAAGAACAGCATATCTTCTGACAGAAAAGTAATTCTGTACAGGTTCAGTTACAGACATTTTTTTTTAGCAAACAGGGAACCCCCTTGTGGTTCAGACTGTTTCATGCAAGATGAAATAATTTCAACTCTGAAAAAGGTGACCTCACCAAAAATGATGTAATCTTTTTGAAAGAAAGAGAAATAACACAAGATAGTGTGTCACAATCTGAGGAACTCTGAGAGTGAAGTCATTCTCTAAAAATATTTTAATAATTTGGAGAGCTATATAAGGCATTTTGTATCTTTCCTTTGAAAGATACTTTAACAAGTGTCCTATGCTCATGGACAGCTTGTGTTTTTAAAGGCTCTACTCCAATGCTCCCTCCAACAAATAAAATGGGTCAACATATACAACTGTAAGTAGAAAAACTAGAGTCTGTAGTTCCAGAAGACGGCTTTAGTTATTTTAAGCATTTAAGTAGTGTTTAATAAAAATAAAAGAATTTCTGCAATAAAGGGAACACTGATTAGATAAAAATGTTTTTAAAAATTAGTATTTTACATCTTTTTCAATTTCCTTCACAAGTAGAAACCCACACTCACCAACTCCAATTCCTCTTCCTCCGACTGCACTCAGCACATAAGAGGAATAAGAGAGTTACTAAGGCTGTTGGTACTCACAAACAAAATATTTCTTAAGAAAAACAGTTCGGACACTAGCAGTTGTTTAGCACTCAAAAGAGATAATTATATACACACAAGAATATAAATTATAAATCATTGTCTCTATACTTGTAGTTGATTTTTCAAAAGACTGGAAAAATTCTTTTTAAACTCTCTAGGACCATCATTTAAAGACATCCTCCCTTCTTCAACTCAGTCTGCCCTTACAACGGCCTCTCCTATACGTAGGCAGGCCACTGTGACAATATTTAAAAGAGGTTCCTCATCATGACATCATATTTGGAACCTTGAGAATACTAGCTCTTGTATCTCAACCCTCCTATCACTATCCCATCTGGTCACACATGGCCATTTATTTGTTACAATAGTCTGTACTACTTGGCATGCAGAAATTGCTGAATGTTTATTTCCCAGAGTAGCTAGCACAGTGTTATGAAACAACAGGAACTCAAATATTTGTTAATAAATATGTTTGTCATTTGCAAATACAGTTGTCATATTAAAATAATTTCAATGAAGAAAATAAAACTGGAGGAGAAATGAACTGATGTATAAAGGTCATGTATAGCAAAAAATGAATGAAACATATTTGCTCCTTTTCTCTTACACCAGAAACAATCCTGTTAGGAATTTTTTTTTTTTTTGGTCTGTTTAAAAATTTTACTTGAGTAAGCTATGTTTCTTTGTCAATCTGTGAAAACTGTCTTTATAAACACCACTGACAAATCAAGCCCCAATCCGGAAGCAGGTTTCTCTGCAAATAAATAGTGTAAAATAGGAAGGTGGCTGATTTACTCTAAAAAACAATCACTTGGCTTACAATTGCTATCTGAAATGTGAGTAAAATGCTCTTCAATTCTTTTGTTACAGATATCTTTACATACCCCTGACTATAAGATAGACATCACAATTCTATCAAATACTATGGGGATGTAAGCATGCACATTTTGTGTATAGAGTTTGCACTTTAACCTATAGAGATGAAGATGTAATTAGCTAATATGGCAAATTTTCAGTTTTCCATGAAGATGGTTCATGATCTCTTAAAATAAAGACATAACTTTATTAAGCAGTTGCTGAACTCGTAAATGTGTTGTATATTTAAAATTTTGCAGTTTACCAGTGGTTCCTATAAATGTATTTATATGCTTTAAGGGAAACTTTTTGTAGTTATTTCTGAAAGAGAATAGCAGGTATTATCTGCTATTCAGCTCCTGAAAGGTGACTCAAGTGACCATCCTAAATGCCATTTTTTCTTGGTACCTTTTTGGGGTATATTTCGTTGTTATATATGTATGTATCTGTCTATTTTAAACTTTCATTCTGAAATAATTTCAGAATTAGCATTAGTGAAAAATGCTCCTCACACACTTCCCTCCGTTTCTTCTAATGTTAATATTCCACAGAAATACGCCGTGATTGCCAAAACTCATAAAAATAATACAACACTAATTAAAGGTTTGGATTTTCCCTGGATTTCGCCAGTCTTTCCACCCATGTCCTTTTTTTGAACCAGGATCAGATCCTGGATACCACATGCTTTTATTTATTTATTTATTATTATTATTTTTTTTTTTTTGAGACGGAGCCTCAAGCTATCCCCCTGGGTAGAGGGCCATGGCATCACAGCTCATAGCAACCTCCAACTCCTGGGCTCAAGCGAGTCTCCTGCCTCCGCCTCCCAAGTAGCTGGGACCACAGGCGCCT
>CAUYQV010139248.1:0-39856 GCA_963574575.1 Galagoides demidoff | reverse complement strand
GCTACAGGCACCACTCTACCTACAAGTTTTAAAGGATAAGCACTCTTGCTTAGCCTGCCTTCACCCAGGCACCAAATAAACTTTAGCTATTGCCCTACACCCAGGTTTGTGACTTGATTGAGTCAGCTGCTACCTTACACTCGCAGTCAACCCATCCTTTGGGAAATGAGACTAAAGATAGTGGCTCAAAGCTGTTGGCCCTTTGGCTACTGCTTCAGCTGTGGGTAATACCTCAGTCTGTCCTTATCTGCAGTTTCGCCTTTTGCTATTACAGTTACTGGTGGTCAGCAACAATTCCAAAATATTAAATGGAAAATTCCAGAGGTAAACAGTCCTAAGACTTTCATTGTAGTATATTGTTCTAACTTTTCTGTCTTGCTGTTATTCTTCACCTCTTCCTGTGCCTGGTTTAACTTTATCATAGGTCTGGATGCAGAGCAAACCGCGGTCTATGCAGGCACAGTACCGGCTGTGGTTTCAGGTCTCCACTTGGGGTCTTGGAATGCATGTCCCTCAGATAAGGGGGAGGGGGGCGACATCACAACCTTTCTTTGATCAAGAAATCTCCTGTCTTCTGTCAATATCCACAAAACAGTGGAAAGCAGGTACCCTGCAAACAGAGTAAAATCCAGTAAAATCCAGACCCTTTCGGGCTTCTAAAATCTTTGGGATTCAAAAGTGAAAATAGAAGGTTTATTAGCAGAGGAAAAGTTGGGTTTAGATATATACATTTTGCAATTCTATACATGTAGGTGGAAATTGAAACTGTGGGTGTAGGTGTGATTACCTAAGAAGAGAGTAACAAGAGGAGTTTGCTTAAATTTGTATTCTGAGTAACTCTAAAAAATACAGGTTTGGTAGAGAACTGTGAACCCCGGAAAGGAAAAAAAGAAGTTAAAGTTTTACTTCCTACAGAAATGTAGGAATTAAAACCAGAGATTCTTGTTTCAAGGAAGCCAAGGGAAGGGAATTGTTCAAGAAAAAGCCTACACTCAACACTATGGAGAGATCAAATGGTTTGAGGGTGAAAATGCCCATTCCATTTGATAAGACGAGGAAGAAAGATACGGGAAGATACTAGGAAGGGAAATGGGCTAAAAAAATTATTAAGATGCATTGGGGGAGGATCTAATTGACAAATTGTGTTTGAATACACAAAGGGAATAGATAATCTGTAATGTCAGTTTCTCTGGCATCCAGGATCAGATGCCAGGGCACAGAGCAGGTTAGGGTGAGATGGGATTGGGGGCAGGCATTGAAAGTACAGGCATTGTTTCTCTGTTATCACAGAGAGGAAGGAAAAGGGGGTAGGTACTGTAGGATTTGTTTTTGGTAGCTGAAATATAAAACTTCTGATTACTTTCTTTTCTTTCAGAATGAAGAGGCAAAACATGTCTCAACTTGTTCTTTGTCTCAATGTTTTTATCAAGTGGAGAAGTTTTAAAACATGCTTTCATAGAACAGGAATGAGTCCAACAGAGGATGAGGGTAACATGGTCTGACAGTGCTGACGGCCCTTTTCAAAGTCATGGATTTATAACGAAAATTCACGGGTGACTTTGTGGAGGAATTCAGCGTGTGGCTGAGATTAACTACGGCAGTGCTTTCTGACCATGGGCTATGCATTTGCACTACCTAGTAATATTGGAAGGACTTAATGTCCAAGGCCACACCTCAGGAAAATGACATAAGAGTCTTTGTAGATGGGACTCAGGCATCTTTATCTTTACAGCTCCCTAGGGGATTCCAGTGGGAAATCAAAGCTGAGAACCACTGACGAAAAGAGCAAAACAGTTAAAGGAGCTTCAAAGTGAGAGGCACCAGGCACTTTGAAAGTTAAGAATCAAGTCATTTTTAAAGCTCTAGCTACTCTTGGGCGGAAGCCCCGGAAGTCTGAACCCTCCACCCCAAGCTCCCTGTACAGACAGGGAGGAATCAACCAGTGAGCCTGCTTGGAATCCAGGCTAATAAAACAAAACTAGGACTCATGTAAACATTTGTCAAAAACAAAACAAAGGAGAACTGTGTAATGTTCTTTAAAAGTGTTCCACAGTAATTTACAATGATTCATTCTGGTAGTACAGTCAGAGACAGCTAAATAATGTTCCATTTAAACTGGATTGGATGCTTGTTTTGTTAAGGTACTTTGCAATCTCAATAAATAAATATTTCATATTTGGCCCTTTGCATCACTGGAAAATATTGTGTTTTGACAAATTTTGATCTAAGAACAACCCTAACAATGTGAACGCTTTTTTCCTTGTATATCTTGCTTTGCGTGCCCTGGAAGCCTAAGACTGTATCTATGCAGGGTTTGACACAGTTGTTATGGAACAAACACTGTGGCATGTGACATACCATTATGTCATTCTAACCTTGTTGCCACGTTCAAGAATGTCATCATTTAGCAAATTTTCATTACAATTGAATTGGTGCCAATATGGTCACCATTTTAAAGAAGCTGATTAAATTCTGATAATTTGTTTGTATTTTTAATTGGCTTTAAATACTTTTGGCTTTAAACATTTTTGTTGGAAACTTAAAAAAAATTGTTTCAGTTTTCTGCTTTAGTGACTATCATGTGGTAAACAAATAATCCAATATCTTTCTGAAAACCTGAGGCTCCTACAGCACCTGGCATTATAATTCAGAACGTGAATTTTAATTGAACAACCCTGTAAAGCTAACGCATGGAGGGGACTTTGTATCAAACCTAAACCAAATCTGAAGTTTCCTTTTGTTTTGGTTTTTGTTTCAGTTAAAATACACAGTCATGATATTTGTTTATTTTATTCAGGAGGAAAGGCAATTGATTCCACACCTAGGTGACATCCATGCCCAAGAAAAACAAAAACATATTCGTACAAAAACATAGACACCGATGTTTATAGCAGCATTTTAATAGTAAAAAAGTAGACACTACTGACATGGCCATCAATTGAACAGATAAACACAATGTGGGTTCCTACAATGGAATGTTATTTAGTTAAAAAGGAATCATATGTGGCTGCCATGTGGATGAGCCTTGACAGCATACTAAATGAAAGAGCCAGTCACAAAAGAGTATACATTTAGTGATTCCATTTATTCAAAATGCCCAGAATTTGAAACTCCACAGAGATTGAAAGTAGATTAATGGTTCCCTAGGCTGAAGGCATTTGGAGTTGAGAGAAAATGGGAAATAATTGCCATTGGGTATGGGGTTTCTTCTTAAAATGATAAAAGTTTACTAAAATTAGATAGTGGTGATGGTTGCATAACTATGTGACTACGTGAAGAACCGTCGGGTTATACAATTTAAAAGGGCAAATTTTATTTATGTAAATTACATCTCTATAAAGCTGTTATTAAAAAAAAGAAGAGGCGGGCAGTTTTTAAAATTATGAAGGATACTTGCTAATTTCAGCTTAATTCTGTGTAGATACGCTTTCTTCTTCTATTCTTTTTGCTTGTTCTAGCTAGAGTGGATTATAGTTTCCCCCAAATGATGAATTTTTAAAGCATTCTTTGATGTACTCCTCCTAAATTTGCCTCTGACTCATCTGTTCCTTAGTACTTGAGCTTTTCTCTATCAATAGCTTCAGTCTTGTGAATCACTTTTCTAAAATTTCTGTTTCTGTCTTTCTTTTAAAAATAACCCTCAGGAGCTGCTATAAATGGTTTTGTGATAGCATTTCTGAAATTTGTATTATACAACTCTTAGTTTGCTATTGTAAGTACTGTATTTTCCAGGTTTCTCTACAAATAAGTATTCCTCTCATTTTTTTACCCTTGAAATCCATTTTGAGGAATCTGTGTCTTTACTATAGGATAAGCATAATACCCTGAAAGAACCCATTCCAGGAGAAATAACCAAGTTAAAGACATTGCATTCCAAATTTATGATTAAATGCAAATGCCTCATTAAAAAGCAAATCCTTCATTTAAAGTTGTTCAGTGGGATGGGACTCAAAATATTCAATCTAGTTAAATTTAACACACTGAAAAATCTTATTCAGAAATATTCACTGGGTCTAGAACAATGTTAGATCGATCTGCTTATATCTCTAAATGTCTATGCTAGTGATTTAGTTTATACATGTTATTCTCTTCAATGAAAAGTCTTTGCCCATCCTTATTTGCATTATTTTCTGGAAAATTTGGTTCTTATATTTCATACGTGCGTGCATATATGATTTGTCTCATAATCAGCTATCAATTTTTCAACGGCATATCTATGCATTTTGTTTTTGTTTTTTATTTTTTTATGCATCTTGTTTGCATCTACTGTATAGAGCATACAGATAAAAAAATCATTATATACATACGGAATTATTTACAAGGCTAGATATATAAAAATGTTGTGTGAAAATAACACGTTTAATGTTACATTTTGTTTCCTACCTCCCTGATCACTTCTTTAGTATTTTTTTTGTGTGTGTGTGTGTGTGTAACTATTACTCTTTCAGAGGAGACAACAGTACGTAGCTGTTAAAAAGAGTTTTTCTCTATAATTATAATCTTCTTTATTTAAAAAATGAGAGAAGGTCAGAGAGAATCAACACACACAAAAATGAATTTTTGCTTTGACAGCATCATGATCATTAGTCAATGTATATAGACATGACAGAAGCCACGATGAACTCCTTTAGGAAAAAAAATATTCAGTAGGAAATTCTTACTGCTGAGCATCAGAGGAAAATGTTGAAGGAGGAAAATGAGCTTTTGTGTGGCATCCCAAATTTATATTACTTTCTTCCTTTGAAAAATAGTGTGAAGTTATGTGCACAGGGTCCCTAGGTCACATTTGACTGTTCCCACCACCTCCCACCATTGTAATTGCCCCGCTTTCGTTCATTTAGCAATTTCCTTATTCATGGAATACTCACCGTTTGCCCACACACTCCTAAGTGTCAAGGTTAGTAAAACATTTTTTGCTCTTTGTATCTTCATGTTTTCATGAAGTGGACTACTGGTAGTTCTTGAAAGTCAGGTAACTGTCCAACATGAAAGAGGCAGGTTTTGTAGGAGGAAGTAGTCAGTATTTCACGAAAAGGAGAACATATTTTTACAAAGAGAAAATGTCCAGCTGGACAGGAGATGATGTGTTCTAGGCTTATGTCTGGCTTATTTTCCCAGAAATCTTAGTGTGTCATCCTTATTACATTCCACAGTTAATGTCTTCAAATCATGTTTGCACACTCTATTAAAAGGCTCTTTCATCCAACTGAGTTATTGATTTGAAAACCTCATCTTGCCTCACAATATCGCATTATTCTTTATGTGGAGTTTTTGACCACATTTTGCTACAATAACCTTTTTGTTTCTACCATGTCCTGCCCACACTGTCAACTGTCATTCTGCAGGGAGCTTGTCTTTAAAATTCCCTCAAATGTAGACCATGGAGGACCTTAACTATAGTCGTGTCACTCCACTCTTTATTGTAGTTTGCTATTTTGTAATTTAAAGCTTAAAAATTCTTCTTAACAAAAACAGGACTTTATACTCTTAATGGGCTGTCTTCTTCTCTTTCACAGGCTTGGGCTTTGCCATGAGTTCATTTCCTAGTTCAAGTTCACAATGCATTTCCTTTGTCTGATGCAAACCGCCTTCTGCATGCTTCCTTTACTTTGCCTTGGTATTTATAGTTGCTCCTTCCCCAATAAATGATTCTAAGTGAAATCCCTTCAAATTCCTCTTTCATGCTTCCTTCCGCTCTCATTTGCCCGTGCAGACAGGAGGGAGCCATCGTTACAAGTGAGAGACGACTCACTGGGATTTATTTCCATTAACAAGAAACCTCCAGTTAAAGAACATTTCAGCGGTGACCGAGGGATCGTTTCCGTTTAGTATCTTTTAAAGGGCATTGGCCCAATATTTCTTGAGTGCTGAAGACTTTTTTCTCCCTCTCTCTAATTCATCTTAGGCCCCCTTCATTTGGCAATTTGTTATCCTCTGTTTTAAAGAAGTATTAAAAAGAGATTCTAATTACGTATCTTAGAGAAAAAGAAGGAATTAAACAGTAATTTTAAATAGAAACTATATTTTGATGTGTTAAGCAAACTGCTATCTCATATATGTATCTGTCATTTTAATAAAAATTACAGTATGCTTTAAAATATGTTCTTATTAAGAGATTTCTAATACAGCTGCAGACAGAAATGTCTTCACTTTAGTTTTAAAAGCAGAAATGACAGTGTTCTAGGAATAAAAACCAAAAGTAAATTCCACAATCAGGAGGCCTGCTTGCTGCATGCCCTTGTTTCATAGGACTTGCCTGAGATTATATATTGGGCAAACTAATAGCCTGCTGATTTCAACCTCAGTGAGTGACAGGGGACCCATGGTGACAAAAGATCTAAAAATATATCTGGCTTGGGTCATTAAAAGCCTTATCAGCAAGTAACAAAAATCAACAAAGCTTTAGGAGTGCCAATGCGGGGATTTTAAAAGGTTCCTAGCAAGGGAATATTACTTACCGTCCTGATAATCTGTTGACATACAACACTAGCTGCCTCTGTCACCACTTTCTGGCTGAGAGCTTTAGGTGATGAAAGGCAGGGTAGGTGGATGGAGGTGGGGTATCAGCATTAATCCAACAGTCCCATGGGTGTACTGAAGCATGTGGTGAGGGAACATGGGCTTTACGGTTGTCTCAAAAGTTGAGCCACAGCTCTGAGGTCAGCGGGTGATTAGATTAGCATCTTTCTGAAATGGGCTGCGTGCACTTCCACATTCTCTATTACATCTCTATAGCCACTCATTGATTTTAATACTGCAAATGCTAATTAGCCCCAAAGCATGTTCAATTAGTACAGTAAGTTCATACTTTCTGCTGTGCCCTAAGTGCCTCGTGGCACAAAACATTGTAAGGAAAGAAAATACAAATGCATTCCAATATTAAAAGTCCCTCTTAGTGGAGTCTCACGGTTCTTACTGAAGGGATATAAAAATGGCATGCCAAGAAATACACTTGGGTAGCACTTGTACTTGCAAGTACAGTGTTTGCATTTTTTGGCCTTTTCCTGATGGATTATTTAAAGTATTATTGATAATAACATATCAGGTATCTGTTAATGGGTTTATAAATGACCACAGTTGGGAATTACCTCTACTACAGTCTGTCCATAGGAGGAGGTAAGAACCAGAGATGGCTTTATAGTCATTTTGCCAAAGCAGGTACATTCTTAATTTCTTCCTGGATTTAAAGTGCTGGTGGGAATCAATCTATTTTGCTATAGAAATGAAAAAAAATGCCATCTGATGTTCAGAAGAAGATGTTTAGCTGGAAGGCTGGAAGGGAGGGAAAGAGAGAGCTAGGGACAGTGGTAAGGCAGATGGGAAGTGAGTCGAATGGAGCTGATGGTCCTGAGAATATAAAATATAAACCAAATTGAACTAGTGGGCATACATCAATACAGCCACTCCCAAACTCAAGTAATCAGCATATGTCATCAATAGTAGAGACCTCATGGATGAGCCAATTAATGAAAACTTTTAAGACACCTTCCTAGGCAAGTTAGTCAGCAAGTTTTTCTAAAGATAGCTTTAAGAATAACAATAAGGAAATCCTTATCATCCAGGTAGACATTACTGGATTTTGTTTCATTTTAGTTTAAGGTTTTTATAATGGCTTCACTAATAATATCTACAAAAGGTCTTGTCAGGAGCTATCAGTCTGATGTGTGTAACAATTGAGTGAGAGAATGTCAAGAGAACCAAATTAAGAAATAAAATGAGGGTGGGGGAATTGGGGAAATATTGATGAAGGACACAAAGTTTCATCTAGACAGGAGAAATAAATTCAAGAGTCTATTGTATATCATTCTGACTATAGTTAATATTCATATAGCGTACACTTAAAAATTGCTAAGGGAGTAGATTGTAAGTGTTCTCACCACAAAACTACAATCAGTATGTGCTGTAATGCCTATGTTGACTTGTTTAATTTAGCCTTTCCACAATGTACACATAGATTAAAACGTGTCATACCGTATAAATGGATGCAACTTTTTATTATAAGTTTAAAAAAGAAATAAAATACAAACAAAAGATCCAGAAAGAATTGGTAAAGTACAGATGGATTTCCTGATGGCTCTAAATGAATAATATGTTATATTTGCTCCATTGTCACATGGGTGACTCTCTCTCCCCTTACAGGTCCTGGCCCCTGCCCTGCCTTCTTCCTCACAAATTTTTCCAAAAGAGAAAGATCAAAGGCAACCTTAATGGGAAACGGCAGTTACAGAGGGCAAACTACAGCCCAAATGAGGTACACAGGATAAGGGTGAGAAGGAGAAGTACCTTCCAGCAAGGTTGGAAGGGGAGGAGCTTTAGGCTTTCCACAGTGCCATGATTCATTTTTCCATATCTGCCCCCAAATGTGAAATTCACTAATCCAAATCCATTAGTTTCAAAATATCAAAGGACAGTAATTATTTGGATGTTGAGTAAGTCGCGATTGCCTCTCTATGTAGCAAGAGTTATTTGATACTCAGTACTTTCAAATTTCTTCAACTGACATAATCCTTTGGCAGGTTTGGTCTTTTAGCTCTTATTTTGCATCTCCCTTGTCATGACATTGATCTGTCTAATTCTGTATTCTAGAGCAGGAACTGCTGGAAATTGGTGAAATGATTATCTACAGCAGTTAGGTTTGCAGGGGTCCAACCGAGAAAGGTGCTATTAGAAAGCTGATGATGCAATGCCGTCCAAACTTGCTGAACGCTGTGGCACAGTCTTAATTGCTCTCAGTAACTTTTGCTTGCTTATTCCCCGGCTAGCCCAATCACAGTGTAAAGCAACACTTTCCTATGGCCACAGATGATTCTTAACCAAGCTATGTCAGAAGATGTGATGAGAATAGAGAATCGTCAAGATGTCTTTTCACTCTAATACCCCATGATTTTACAGCTGGTCTTGGAAAATGTGTGCATTGTTTAAAGGAAAGTAGAGACAGTGTGACTGGAAAATAATTCTATTTTTAAAAAGAAGCCCACTTCAGCGGGTGTATATTATCACCCCTGAAGAATCCCTTTTCTATGGGTTTTAGAATCAAAGATGAGTACATCCTTCAGAATGTTTTGCTTTGTGTTAGAAATGTAATATAACCAAGCTCCTAAGATGAAAGCTGTTTTCTTTCTTCTTCTTCTTTTTTTAAAGAAATAAAAAAGCAGACTTAGCATTTACTATGTCTGGAAAATAACATATATAGTACATTCAACTCTGTTAAATCTGTTAAATGCAGAAATAATTTCCCTCAGAGTATTGCATGAAAATGTAAAATAAATCTTCAGTTTGACTCTGAATAGCAAATGTATCCAACAATCTTTGTAGACTTTGTGTTCATCAAATACCAGTTAAAGCACAGACATGAATGGCAAATACTCCTATGATCTTTCAGTGGTGGTACAAGAGTTGTGTGGATCACTCTCTCAAGCTGTGACACACCACCAATGTCAACGATTCAATAGAAAACATTCATAAGCAGTCAATTATGGAGTGTTTGACTCTAAGCCTGTGTCTACAAGAAAAAGCAAACACATGTTTGGAAAGTAATAAATCAGTGCATACTAGAGCAAGCATTAGATTCTTAATGAGAGCTTCATATTAGCTCAGTGAAGTGTCCCATCCCCCATTATTTTTTAAAACCATTTACTGAAGGAATGAAGTCACATTTGTATTTCAAAAACTGATCATGTTGCCATTCTCAATGAGAAGTTCATGAGGTTGAGAGTAATGAATAATATTACCAAATGAGACAAAAGACCAATTTGAGGCTGAATGAGAGTTATTTTTGAGATTATTAATCCCACAAACAATTGTGGCTTTCAAAAGTATTGCTGCTATTTAATGCAGATGTTTAGTTAGAAGAATAGGGAGAGGAGGGAAGGTAGTGCTTATAGTTGCAGTGTATGTGGAATGACTTGCTTTCACTGGAGAGGCTAAAAGAACCCCACCCACAACTTGCTGTATGCATAAAATATCACAAAGAGATTCAACTCTATTTGTATAAAAAGAACTTCTGATAAGCCTGAAAGATAGAGGGAAATGGTAATGCTTTAATGCCAGTAAATGCATTTGGTATGTATTAAATGACAGACACAAGCAACAACTTCTCCATTCTGCCTTTGGTTCCTTTTGTGGTTGCCCTGGTCCTAGAGAGTCATGATTTTGTACTCACATTTGAAATACACATTTTTAAGCATATATTTGGAAACAGTTGGGCATAAGCTCCTGAAAACACTAAATCCCAGTGTTGCAAAGGCCAACCCCAATTTCTCCCCTAAATACCCATGGTGAGAACAGTTTATTCTCTACCTAGAATTATCCAGAAATAAAAAAATGTAAATGTTGTCAGCTTTCTTAAGGATTGATTTTTGTTTTTCACATAAATTTGAATCTGGTGCCAAATCAGGATGAATTTTAGGATAATATCACTGGTAGAGCAATGGGCACTCATCTGAGGCTTGTGGTATGTGTGTGTAGCTAGCGGTGGTCTTGAGGTTGTTTTCTTTTGAATCAATTTTCTTCTTAATTGGAAGTAGCTTTTGACCATCATCAATGAGTTTCAGTTTGAAGAAAATCTTGATGGTGGTGCCCATTTCTTAAATGATTACAATTCATTTTATGGTCATGTGTCTAAATGAGCTCTGCCTGGAGGTGGTGGAAAACATGTATCAGTATGCTTCTGGGTGGAGTAAATTAGTTTTGTGATTTTTTTATGTTCTTTTTCCTGGTCTCAAATTTTATAAATGATTGTCCGCAGAAATCGAAACACGTTTTGGGCACTGTGGAATATGAGAACAAATCTGAAAATTAGAAACTGAGAAACTAGTTTTTTGTCTTATTTTGGAAACCAGATCTTAGAATCTAGATCTTTTGTTTACTCATCTATTTTTTTTTTTTTTTCAGGAAGCAAGCAGGGCTCTGAGACAGGAAACGATTTGTTTGAAGTCATACTGTCAGAGTTACTGACAGTCTGAGCGAACTTTTAAACTCTTGGCCCCCAGTTGTTGACATTTTATTAATACCTTGCCAAATAATGAACCGGAGCATCACATGACAATTTTAGTGAAATTTAAAATTATAAGAATATTGCCAATTCAAATAGGTTCTCTAGAATAGTAGAAAAGTTATCCTTCCATGGCTCTCTAAATGATGTGCTGGGCTGCCCTTCATATGTGGCTTTTCCACACGATCAAAAGGAAATTATTTATTTGAAAACTCATCCTATAATTTACCACTCAAGGGGAGATTATTTTGAGTTAACTGGCACAATTAGTTCATTAGCATGTTATAGTCAAGTCTTTTAAACATAAAATTCATCTTTTTCAATGGCTTGATTATTGCGGTCAAAACAATTATGTTGGTTAACTCAGTGAAAATGTGATTAGGGAAGATGTCTAAAGTGCACCCTTCAAAAAAATGTATACTTTGTGATTTATGGAAACACAGCAATTCAACCAGATCCATGGCCTCAAAACAAAAGAATCCAGTCATTTCTAAGCTTTAGGGGTCACTGAGTTTTATTATGAACTCAAAAGTAATCAAACCTCTGATCAGATGGATGAATCTGCTGCATTAGAAATTTCCATATTTCCTGCTGTGGTGTCCTCATTAGGAGAACAATAAAGTGATCCTCCTGATCGCACATGTGTATACCCAGGAATTAAGTAACACTGTGACATTTTGTATTTTATACTTCTTATGTGAAGTGGATTTGTGTTGTGTGCATGTGTGAATGCACATAACTTGGTAAATATGTATGAAAATATCCACATGCCGTTGTTCTCTTTTGTAAATCTAAACAGCCTGTTGATTTTCCATTTTGCTGTTTTATAGTAGAAAGTGATTGCAGGCTTCCTTAAAATCATTTGGCCTGTTTCTTCTTTAATGAATTTTTTTTTTTCTTGCAAGCTTATTGCTTCTTGAGCCATTAGAACTTAATTTGTGGATAAATGTCTACTTTCTCCCCCCTGATTTTCTGTAAAAACTGCTGATTCATCATTAAGGTTAAAACGGACATCAATTTAGAATTTTCAACCATTTATTATCTCTATTTGTCCATTTACTTATCATCTTTCTAGCCAGCTTTCTTTATTTTGTTGGGAAATATATGGAAGTAGCAAATATTTACTTTAAAGTTATATATATGTATATTCTTGTTAATAACCGTTTTTGCCTATACTTTGAAAAGTGATGTAATGCACTTACATTTTTGATAAAGCAATAATGACCACTCCTTACAGGGACACTCTGATAGAGTAAATTGACAGTTTTGGGTAATGGAAGGCTGGGAACTTCTGGATGATTACCCTAGCTTTTGGGAGATCATTGTAAATCTTGCTCAGCTCATTCTTTTGCCATCCACAAGAATGTGTATTAAACTGCAGTGTAAGGGGTTCATATTGCATATAAGGAAGAATTCTGTGAGCCTTTTCAACATCATGTTTATAATGATAAGATCAAATGCTTACATAGCTCTGACTATACGCCAGGCACTAACCTCCTTACTCAAATAAACTCATTTAATTCTGAAAACAATCCCGTGAGGTAAGTAGTAGTATTATCCCCATTTTACTGATGAGTAAACTGAGGCCCAGGAAGATTTGAACAACTGGCCCATGGCTTTATAGCTTGTAGGGAGGGCCCAGAGCCTAGGTAAGAATTGAAACAAGTCAGGCAGTGCCTTGCTGTTAACCAGTTTGCTAACAGTTAATAAGGGGCTTTGCCTTGACTCTTACTGCGGTTGTCTCGCAGGTACTTTGCTTTATTTTTTCAGTGTATGGATGAGGAATGTATAATGATGTTTCCATGATCACTTGCCTAGTCCAAGAAAGCACGGAGATCCCAGGTGTGCATTGTCAACAGCGGAGGGTCATTTAGGTCTAGTGTAAAATGAAAACACATTTGCCAAAGACGGTTTAGTTAATCCATCCAGCTTCCTTGAGATGGGAGTCAATATAAATAATGTACTCTCTCTCCCTTAATATGCTTTGCGGAGCTTAAAAATGCAGCGTTAGAGATAATAAGGGCTATCCTTTCTGTGAATCTAAATAGCAACTTTACTCAAGGTTAGAGCGGGGAGAATAAATGGTGGCCTGAATGAGTATTAAAACCTCCCTTGTCCTGTTAACATTCCTAGGATTCTTCCAATCATTTAGCACATTTTCCACTTTCTCGTCTTTGCGACAGTGTGAATAAGAAGGTGACCTCTTATTTCTTACATTCCTTTGTGCTTATTTGTGTATTTCAGGATTAAATTTACATTTTGACTTCAGCACTACACTGCTAACTCATGATTCTTATGTTAGCAGTTTTCCTTAATTGAACTCGACTAGTCCTAGACAACATGTAGTTACAGAATTTGTGCATAACAACCCCAGCTGGTGCTGCCTGCATTTATTCTGGGGGTTTATATTCATTTTTAAGCTTACCATCCATCTTTTAAATTCAGCTAGAGTCTCAGAAATTGCCGAAATAACTCAAAGTTAAAAAAAAAAAAAGCTTTACACATATCAATCATAAGTGAATCATTTATTTTTCATCTGAAATTTATTAGTGTCCTCCACATTATAAATTTGCCATAAACTCCATGTTTTATTATCTCTTATATGTGAGGACAACCGAGGAAGAACAGCATCACAATTCCTTTAGGTCTGAGGGAAGAGCAGTATCAATGAAGGTTTCATGGTAGTTCTTCCTTCACAGACTAATTTTGTTTTGCAGGTGGTACAATGCAAGTTTGTTGCTCTTTTAAAAATGTGGGGCAAAAAATCATCATCATCATCATAGCGAACATTAATGGTTTTATTCTCCTCTACTTATTACTGGATAAAACGGTAGCAAATCTGGCTTTTACTACCTTTATAGATAATATGTAATATTTTTCCCAGGTGTGATGTTTTCATATTAATGAATATAGATAAGCCAAAGGAGATTGTTAAAGATTCTTAAGCATCATTTTAGAAACCGTTAAAATGCTTATATTTACTCACCAGCAATCAAAAATGCTAATGTGCAGAAAGACCAGGAAAAGAAGCTTCAATTCATAAAATCCAGTGCAATAAAGGAAATCATGGCCTTATGATGGA
The DNA here is from genome assembly GCA_963574575.1 of Galagoides demidoff. Taxonomy (NCBI): domain Eukaryota; kingdom Metazoa; phylum Chordata; class Mammalia; order Primates; family Galagidae; genus Galagoides; species Galagoides demidoff. The sequence goes on along the minus strand of CAUYQV010139248.1, from coordinate 25,781 downwards.
TTTTTAAAATGTAGCTTACTCTTAGGGTTTGATCAACTAAGAGTGTGGTTCCTCTTAAAGGTCATATTTTTACAGAGAGACTTTTTTGGGTTTTCTCTTGATGGAAATAATATTGGAAAGGTGGGTTTCATTGTTCCAGCAAGGCCAGAAAGTCCCCCCACAATCAAAGGGTCCACATGCAGGCTAGGTTTACATAGTGAGGACAGATAATCAAGGGAAAAGACAGGACAGGATTCACTCAGAAATGGAGCAACAGTATAAATGATGTCGAACTAAGAATTTAGCGTAGCCTTTGTTTAGCCTGATCAGAGGTATTGCATTAAAGAAGTTTAGGAGGGGGGAGGGAGAAAGGAGGGGGGAATGGGTGGAGGGAGGAGGATTGGAGGGATCACTTCTGAGGTTTATCTTACAAGGGTACCAGTGAATCTTTCTAAGAGTAGAATGTGAACGTTTTAAAACAATAATTACGAAAATGACATGAAGGCTACGTTAACCAGTTTGATGGAAGTGTTTAGGATTGTGTATGAAAACCCCACACTGTACCCTAGAAGCGCATTAATGTACACAGTTACCATTCAATAAAAAATAAATAAATAAATAAATAAATAAATAAATAAATAAATAAAGATGTTTAGCAACTGATTATGGTTATCCACATATAAGCCGGTAAGACTGGGCCAACCAGACTGTAGTGTCATCATTTTGAGCATAGTATCACAGATTTCATTTTCTCAAGAGAGAAACCATAAAAAATAAGACATCAATACAAATCAAAATGAAGTTTCTATTTTTACCTCTTATGTAATAATAATTATGTTTGTTCAGGATCGCTATTCTATTCCTCAATGCTAGTCTTGAAAATGTTTCCTGGTTTTGTTTGTTTGTTTGTTTGTTTGTTTGTGACAGAGTCTCACTTTGTCCCCCTAGGTAGAGTGCTCATTGCTCACAGAAACCTCAAACTCTTAGGTGCAAGTGATCTTCTTGCCTCAGCCTTCTGAGTATGGAAACTACAGGAACCCAACACAGTGCCTGGTTACTGTTTTTAGAGACGGATGGGATCTTTAAAAACTCAGAACTCTTGCTCAGGCTGGTCTTGAACTCCTGAGCTCAAGCAATCCACCTGCCTAAGCCTCCCAGAATGTTAGGATTCCAGGTGTGAGCCACCTCCCCGGCCTTATTTCATGTGTTTGAGCATAAATCTCATGTGTAAAACCTCACACATAGATATTTAAGTAAATAAACTCTGTAGGTGCAGCTGGTCATATCATTGGGTACTGCATAAAAGACAGTAACTTTGAATGCTAATTTTGATTTGAATGAGGCTGCATTTGTGGCTGTTTCCAAATTCACACATTGATCACAGGACTTTCAGAACTTCATTGATGCCGACTGGCAGTTGGAGAAGTGGCAGCTACACTGTGAAATAGGCACTTGGCTTGTCCTTTCTTTCTGGTCTTCCTGGGCACTGGAGCGATTTAAAATTATTCAAAAATTATTAAACTTGTCAGTAATGGGCAAGAAATGTGCTTATGCTTACACTGGCGAATGTTAGCTGTTGTTGCGGTGAAGGGTGCCAAAGGGAGTAGCTCGAGTGCAGCTGGACGCTCTGATTCTCCAGCTATTGACTGAAGACAGCTTGAAAAATACAACAAAACAAAGCAAAACAGGTTTTGTGTCACAAACCATAAAGCTATGTCCATCGATGTCCTTTAGATGCCAGACACTATCAGGGTGGGGGAGGGTAAAAGGTGGAAGAAATTCTGGAAATAAGGAAATTTCAACCTGAAATAGAGAATGGGCAAGAGGTTAGGACATTTTAAAAATAATTTTTAGATGTTGGGTTTTTTTTGTTTTTCTTCTTCTTCTTCCTTCTCCCTCCCTGCTTTTTTCTTTTGTTCATCTTTCCCTCCCTTGTCTGATATGGAAAGTCACAGTTCAGATGCAGCAGACTCCATAAATCATCTAAAGCAAATCAGGCCAGAAATGGGCTGATAATGAAGGCCAAAAAAAGTGTGCTTGCGTCTTACCAGTGAATCATCAGTGTGACAATGGAGTCTAAAGATTCTATTAGCATTACAGAAGCTCTCAGGAAGCAATCTACTTTTTCTCTAAAAATTTTCCCTCTAGTATTAGAGAAGCTTGATTATTAATTGAGATTGCTATAACTGAAGCTCAGGGTGCTGGTGCCTTTTTGTTCCCTTTTTATGGTTTGGTTTGTTTTCTCGTAAAGGACTTTCACAATAGTTATCCTACTTACAATGTCTGTGTCCATATATTATACACTTAGAATTCTCTTTCACAGACTTATTCAATAAACAACCCGGCAAGGCCTAGTACAGGTCAGACTCTGCCCTGGGCGCTAGGAAAAGAGCAGATGAAATAGAGAGAATGCCTTTACAAATCAGCTTATTTTCTATGTTTACTCTGTACTGTCCCTAAGTACCTAGAAACATACCTTCTCTGAGAGCCCAGTAGGTGGCAAGTGGTTTCTGACTTTTTATGCCTTTTTCTTCCTTATAAAACACTGTCTAAAATTAAATTCTTTGGAATTTCAATGTTTAACAAAAGAAATCATCTTTATAAATTTTAAAGAGTGGTTGGATACTCGGAATACATCCGGTGTGTAATGTAACTGACATACGTTTGCTTTAACATATAGTATTGTCTTTTTACTTCTGAACAAAATTGAGCTCCATAATCCCTCCAACTCCCAGTAGCTTATAAAGGGACAGAATGCCAGACGGTCAGCCATTCCCATTGACTGATCCATGGTTGATGACTGGTTTGGGTTTTATTGAATAGAAGGAAGTAGACAGCAAGAAAATGAAGGAGGGAGTGGAAACACAGGGGTGTTGGCTTTGGGAAGGAAGGAAAGGAGCAATAAAAACGGTCTAAATTTTGTATTATGCTCAACTATGTGGTCCCTGACCTCTTTCCCATGCTTCTGAAAAGCTGTCATTTGTCCACTTCCTTGTAATGTGTCAAAAGTTTGGGCAGCAAGAGCAGACAAAAGGAGTCACTTCGAATTTCCCTGATGATAAACTAAACAGGGCCTTGTTTGCTTTGAATATGAAGCTCCATAGTGGGATAGTAGAATATTTGAGAGGGAAAGACAAGTTACCCAGGGATTGCTTCTCAAAAGCTGATGACGGTATTAGGAGCCAGGGACACTGTAAGGATTTCCTTCAGGTTTTTTATTATGGTGGAGGTGAGGGAGGAGTGTCCCCAATGCAAGACACCTGAAGGAAAGCAGCATGCCATGGACTTTTCTCATTGTAGGTGAGCACACAGACCTGCATGCAAACAAACACAAGACATAGGCACGCGTGCTCCTTCTCCACCCTGGTTATGTTAGCTGTGAGGCTCTCTAGTGGACAGTTGTGGATTCTGCCTCTCCAGTATCCACTATTCCTTCTTGAATCAGAACCTGATTTTCTGCTGGGGACCTTCTTCTATTTCAGTGATGCTGAACTATATTTGTCCTCTCCTCTGCCAGGACTTGCTGTGGACAAATGATGCAGGCTGAGCTGGTCAGCACATTCCGTGCCCACTGGACGCACTGGTTCATGGATGAACAGATGCCCTAGGCCTGGCTTCTCAGACTCCATTTTGGAATTCTTTTGGAACTCAAAACAAAGATATTTCTCGTAATAGGAAATAGGATGATATAAACAAGGAGCTTCCCAGGACTCTCCAAAATAGTGAAAATTGACATGAGAATAAGGTTCTCACGGGAAAATAGAACAGAGAAAGATAATAGTATTTGCATCTAGATATTGTTGAATATCCTGGATCAAGCAATGCCTAAAGCTAGTTACCCTCAAATCATTTGGTCATTGGGTCATTCTTTTTTTTTTAATCAGAATGAGTTGGGTTTAAGTCTCTTGCAATAGGAAGACTTCTGCCTCATTCATACTGAAAACATATTTTTCTTCAGGTGATTTTTCTCCCTAGTTTTCCCATTGTTGAGATGCCAGCATAGAACTCTTTAATTAGTTTCTTACTTACATCCAATAAATTTTTCTCCAAAATGACTCATCCTTAGGGAAGTGAAGTACCACCAAGAAAAGGCAAAATTCACAAGAAGAGAAAGGTGGGTATACAAAAATATTTGCTTACTTTTCAATTATCTTAAGGCTAATAGCCTTTTCTCAAATGTTAAGTTAAGGATAGAGAATGAAAAGCTGTCTGGGGGTATTTGTGATGCATCTACACAAGCTTATATCTTACGGTAGCATTTGCTTCTCTTCCTTCTTTTTGTCATGTAACTATTACTTCATATATATACCAACATGTGTATAAAAATACATAAAATTGTTCATATGACACCCATGCATCAAATGCAGTACACTCAGAAGGAAACTCATTATCTTTCCTCCAAACACAATCTTCTTCCTTATTCCCTTTGGTTTATGTTCCCAACATTTAGTCTTTCGCATAAACCAAAAATGGGTGGTCAGACTTGATGCCTTCTACTCTCACCCTCTGTCTTAGTTAGCTTGAACTTTTCAGACAAAACAATGTAGTTTGAACAGCAGAGGTTTACTCCTCACAGCTCTGGAGACTGAGAATCTAAGATCAAGGTGCCTGCAGGTCTGACGCCTGGTCAGGCCCCTTTTCCCAGCTTGCAGATGGTGTCACTTCATTGTGTCCTCACATAGCAAAGAGACAGAGAGAGTAAATTCTAGTCTCTCTCTCTCTTTTTTTTTTATAAACAGACTAATTATTATAAGATCATGGGAGTTTCGCACACATGATGTCACCTAGACCTAATGCCTCTCAAGGTGCCCACCTCTAAAACTCCATCACAGAGGGGATTAGGTTTCATATGTGAATTTTGTGGGGGTATAACCCTCAGTTCATCATACCCTCCTTGCACCAGTGCAAACCCTCCGTCTTCCAGTTTTATTCTCTAAATGCTGCATGAATTGATCTGTTCACTTTCTCTTTTCTTACTCAGTCCTCCGTCATCTTTCACTTCAATAATCATAATAAAGTTCTGCTTGGTCTTATCACCAATGATGTTTCAGGAAAATCTTGTTTTCCAGATTGAAGCCATTGAATTCTATTCAAAATGCAAGTCTACGCCTGTTAATACCGTGTTCAAAATTACTCAGTGAATTTCAGAAATCTCTTGGCACTATATGGTAGACGTCTGTGGCTTGGTTTGTGTTTACCTATCCAGTCTCTTCTGGTGCATAGTTTACATTGTATCATTTCATGCCTTAAAAATCTTGAGCTGCTTACTATTCAAACACATAAACATGGACACACATGACTGTGTGTCATGTCTGGGATTGGTGAAGGTGATTCTCCCTGCTGGGACCACATTCTTCCATTACCTTCTGCACTTTAGCTAATTCACTCTTCATCCAGAAATCTAAGACAGGTACTCTCTCTTCTATGGTCCCCCAGTTCTTTATGCATATCACATTCATTCTGTTTGTATTAGAGTACTAGAGTTTCATTTATTATATGACTGTTTTTTCCCTACTAGACTACTTGTTCCATAAAGACAGAGTCCACATTTTACTTTAATTTTTATCCCTGTGTCTAATATAATGTCCAACACAAAGTAAGAGTTGAGTAAAGTTAACTGAATCCCTAAGTCTTTTGAAAATCCAATATATAATTTGTCATGTAAATTAATTACGTTATTAATTAGTTTCTCCTTTTAATTGTTGAGCCTGATTAACAGTAAATGAATATATCGCAATGCTCATTATTAAATACAGGTGCAAAGAAGACTCAGTTTGACCTTCACCTGAAACATTACTCAACACTTCGTAAATTTCAATTGTAAATAAGATATCAAAATCATAAGGCAGGAATTAATAAAAGAAAAAAGATTAATGAAGCTGATATGTAAGTAGATAAGAGTGAAGGTGAAAATTTTATTAAAAAGAGTTGATATAGCTCAGAGAATTATACATCAGGATGAATCAAAACACTTTTGGATTCTTTTGAGTCTTGCTTTTTATTTACCATCACGTCTTTACTCCAAATAATATTTTTCAAAATGAGGAATGTAATTTTAAAAGCTAACATCTCTATCACTCTGCTTTCCCATCAAATCTAAAATACATTTATCAAAGTGTGCAATTACATGGAGACAGAAGTGAGTGTAAAATAGAGAAAGTAGCTCCTGAGAAAGCAGAAGAAAGCAAGAAACACTGGTGCAGGCACTAGCTTAGAGCAAAGAGCTTTATTAATAAACTTTTGTATCATTCTATTATACTGTCTGCCCTTCGGCCAACTAAAGTCTTGAAGCTTATAAAGCTCATCACAAACTTGCATCCACAGTTACAGGTATTCTCTGTGGGAATTATAATAGCCAATCAATTGTTTAAATGCTGAAATTGGAAAATTTCTTTGGGGACAATAGGCTTTTAAGTAGTTTGTCACAAAGAAATTCTTAAATGACTTAGACATCTTTATTTTACTCATTTCTATTAGTTTTCTAAATTTAAAATTTGCATATAACTTAACTTTTAGGAGATATCAATTCTCTAAGAAAAGAAATGGTCATCTGTAGTGTATATCAGAAGGACCTGGGAACAATTTTAACGTAATAAAATGTTGGCTCAAAAGCATATGCCAGTGAATTGCTTTTATTTGTTACCTCTATGATTTTGATAATGCCCTTGTATTTTCTATAACCCACAACACTTTATAAAGCTTTGTCAAAGAATGAACCACAGGATTTTGGCTACTGAGTTGCAATTTAGCAATTGCATAACAATGGAATTTGATAGAAATATAAACCCAGTCATTCTTATGAACCACATTATTTGAGTTCAAATTATATTGTGAGGCTTTTTAAAGCTGGAATTACATTAAAATTATTAATATCTGCTACAGCTACTTCTATACTTCTTTTACCATTAAACTGAGATAAGCAATGACTGTTTAATTTCACTATTTAGCAAATGTTTATGAAGCCTTTACTGAAGAAAAAATACAATTTTAGGGCTGTGATGATGTATAGATCAGTAAGATTCAGAAAAAAGCAAGAAAACTACAAGACAATTATATTAAAAATAAAAGTGTGTTAGAACATAAAAATGGTATTTCATAAAAGAAGAAATTATTCACAAGAATCAGAGGATGCGGTATGCAGTGGATATTTGAAGAATGCAAAGATCTTCAAAGAAAAACAGTGGAAATGGTTCTTGAAGCACAGATAATACTTTATCATGTTAATTATAAATTGAGGGCAACTAGTTTTTCCAAAATTACAGCTTTTTAAATCTCTGTTTGAATGAAGTGTTATTTCCAGAAATACAAAAACGATTAAGTTGTGTATTATATTACCAACCCAGCAGTGGTGGCACCAAGAAAGGCTTGTAGAGTTTTTCATCCCCATCATCGCTGCTCCCAAGTTATTTCAGTAAAAAGGACATCAAAATTTAAAAATTGATGCGCTTGCTATACAAATACAGTTTTCAGATAAATGTTCTACTCCTAACTTTCAATCTCATTTCTAAAGGTTTCTTTGTAGAAAATTTGAAGCCGTCATTGAGGCTACTTTCTAACAGTGAAACTCATATGAAATAAAAAAAAAAAGATATTAGCCATCTAGAGACATTGTCAACCTAGACAACACAAAACAGCCATTTGCAATCAAAATCTAGAGCACATCAAAAGAAACCAACTAAGAGCCACGAATACTTAGCCTATCCTTCTAGCAGCTGCAGAGTAAGCCTACTTAGAAATTCACAGGAGTCCAGTGCCTGCCTTTCTGTGTTCCCACAATGCCTGGTTAGCACTTATCAGGCCATATTGAAATGATTTAGCCTTTTGTCTAATTTGAGAATGATAAGCTCCTCACAAGCAGGAACTGTCTTACTAGTCATTATATTTTAGATGACATCTCACTGCTTAATACGTACCAGTTTAAAACCACCCTCTAGACTGCAGGGAATGTCCTTTTTTTTAATTTTTATTATTATTATTTTGAGACAGACTCATTATTTCACCCTCAGTAGAATGCTGTGGCATCACAACTCACAACAATCTCAAACTCTTGGTCTTAAGTGATTCTCTTGCCTCAGCCTCCCAAGTAGCTGGGACTACAGGAGCCGGCCACAATGCTCGGCTATTTTTTTTGTTTGTTTGTTTGTTTGTTGTTGTAGTAATTGTCATTATAGTTGTTTGGCAGGCCTGGGCTGGGTTCAAACCCCTCAGCTTTGGTGCATTTAGCTGGCACCCCAGCCTCTGAGCTATAGGCGCTGACCCTGCAGGGAATTTATGTGTATATGAAATAATAATACTTAAAATTATGCTACTGATGAAAAGCCAATTGTGTTAAGTGTTTTTATGTCTTATCTTACTTAATCCTCAGTGACCTATTCCTAGGGCCTACAGTTGGTCACAATCTCAGTGGTAGAACCAGAATTTGGAACCAATATTCTGACTCCAGAAGTCTAGTTTAAGAATCTTTGCTCTATCCCAGAAGAATAGGTTCTGAATCCTTTCAACAATGGGAAGCTCTCCCTTCTAGGAAATAAACTGTTAGAGATTGGACCCTGTGTAGGTTCCCTTGTGAATGAATCCTCATGATCATTATTCAGCGATTTGGAAAAAGAGTGATAGATCTATTACACAATGCAACACTTTCAAATCTCTCTCAAAAGTTTTCTTTTCTTCAGAATAAGCGTTGTCAATGTCATTTTATATATCATAGCCTCTAAGAATACAGTATTGCTATAGATTGAAAAAATGATGTCATATAATTGCTCAGGGATACATAATTGGTTTCACGATTTTATTAAATATGAACCCATCAGTCTAGAATTTTAATTTCATTGACCCTGACTGTGCTTCAGCTTACAACAATTTTCAAATTTAATTTCCTTAAAATGGATATATATTCTAGGTTGTTTTTACAGCATAAAAACAGATAAGCAAATTATAATAAAAAAATAAATGTCATAGCTTAATGAAGTTGTGAAGAACAAACTAAAATTAAATAAATTTAGAAAATATAATATAAATTTATATAAAATTTGTGTATTATTAATATTTTCTTAAATTTGATTTACACCATGAAAGTTTATTTGGTTATTGATTTATTTTTTAAATTTCAGTTAAATGTATTGATTTTGATATGCCTGAGTCAGGGTTACAAATGTCCCCATCACCTAGGTAGTGTTCATTGAACCTGTTAGGTAAGTTTTTCTTACCCTCTGCTCCCTGCTTCTCCCTGCTTGATTTCCACTGGGTTTTATTTCTCTCTCTGCATATGTGTACTCATTGATTAGTTGCAATTTGATAGTGGGTACTTGTGGTGTTTGTTCTTTTATTTTTTTAAAGGGGTTGTTTGTTTTTTCTCAATGATTTGCTTGAGTTTTTCTTAGATTTTGTTTATTAGACATTTATTCGATGTATAGTCTGTGAATATTTTCTTCCATTTTGTAGTTTTTCTATTTGCTCCTTAGCTGTGCAGAAGCTAAAGTCCCTTTTATTTATTTTTGTTGTTGTTGTGATTGCTGTTGAGGTCTTCTTCATAAATCCTTTGCCTAGTCCTATAACTAGAAGAGTTTTTCCCAACATTTCCTTCTAGAGTTCTTATGGTTTCATGCCTTACATTTAAGTCTTTTTTTTTTCCATCTAGAATTAATTTTTATGAGTGGTGAGAAGTATTGATCCTGTTTCACTCTTCTGCATGTGAATATCCCATTTTCCCAGCATCAGTTATTAAACTGGAATTTTTTTTCTCCAGTGTATGTCATTGTCTTCTTTGTCAAATATCAATTGGCTGTATGTGGCTTCTTTTATATCTGGGTTCTCTGTTCTTTTCCATTAGTCTATGTCTTTGTTTTTGTGCCAAATACAATGCTGCCTTGGTTGCTACAAACTTGCAGTACAAAGTCCGGTAATATGATACCTCCAGATTTTTCCTTGCTTAAGACTGCTTTAGCTCTTCAGGCTCTTTTCTGGTTACAAATGAAACATAGAACTACTTTTTCTAGGTCTGCAAAATATGGCACTGGCATTTTGATGGGGATTTCACTGAATCCGTAAATCATTTTGGGTAGTATGGACATTTCAACAATGTTGATTCTACTGATCTACAAGCATGAAATATTTTTCTGTTTGTTGGGTCATCTGCAATTTCTTTCCTCATTGTTTCATAATTCTATTAATAGAGATCTTTCTCTTCCTTGCTCAAGCATATTCCTCGGTACATTATTTTTTGTAGCAATTATGAGTTGTATTGAGTCTTTAATTTGACTCTCAGCTTGACTCTTAATTGGGTATCAGAATGCTATTGATTTGTGTACACTGATTTTGTAACCTGAGAGTTTGTGGAATTTGTTTTACCCATTCTGAAAGTCTCTTGGTGGAGTCTTTGGGTTTTTCTAGATATAAGATTACATCTTCAGCAAAAAGCAATAGTTTTACCCACTCTTTCCAAATTGGATACCCTTTGATTCTTTCTTTTGCCTAAATGCTCTAGCTAGGACTTCTAGCACTATGTTAAATAGAAGTGGAGACAGTGGGCAATATTGTCTCTGTTACTTCAGATCTTTAAACAATGCATAAAGAAACTTCCTGGGCATACAGGAATTTGTGTGCAAACCCCTGCTCCCATGTAGGCCTTAAGTCAGGGGGTTTTTGCTGGAAACTTTTATAAGGAATTTTCAGGCTGGAGTTCTGAAAAGCCTTTCACCAGCCCAAATTTCATCTGTGCCATTAGATACCTGTATGCATTGGGTAAATTCCTCTTCTCTTGAGGTCCCCAAGCACATTTCCATTCTTGGACCCATCGGCAAGTGACCTTCATTACTTATCACAGATCAGGAAAGGTTACTGATGGGTATCTGGCCAGTTTTCCAAAGGGCTTTATTATTGGCCTTATAAAGTCAACCTTAATTCCTTAATGTAGTAAATGGTATTCCAGCCAAAGCCTTGGTCTTATTAGGCTCACAACCAACCTGGCCACATGAGATTCTACCTCAATTTCTTACAAGTATGCCTGCACAAAGTTTTTTCACTGCTCTTTCTCAAATGGCTTTTTTGGCCAAGGTCATATAGGTATTTCACCTATATGTCTTATTCTAGTTCTTAGTGGGAATATTTTCAACTTGTCCCATTCAGTATGATGTTGGCTGTGGGTTTGTCATATATGGCTTTTATAATTTTGAGATATGATCCTTCTGTGCCTAACCAATTTTTAATCTTAAAAGGGTGAAATTTTATCAATTTTTTTTATGTATCTGAGAGATAATCATATGCCCTTTGTTTTTGCTCTGTTTATTTCTTTTCTTAGCTGTTTGGTTTCTTAATTTTTCCATTATACTTTTTTACTTTTTACATAAAGTATTTTTTTCTATAGCTATTTCTATTGTTTATTCCATACAGTGAGTTATGTGCTGATGCCAGAACAGACTTACTATTTCTTTTACATATCAGGAAGCTTAATTACCAAAAAGCATTAATAAATAATTAATGTAAATAGTTAAGAGTATACAAAGAAAAAATATGTTGACGCCTTGAAACAGAGTTACCAAATGTGACAAACACAAAACAAATGAACCAAAAAACTTTATTTCCCCACAATGGAATTGTTAAGCTAAAATTTGAAATCATTAATATTTTACTGCTGTAGTAGTCAGAACTCAGATATTTCATCATCTAATGTCTATTCAATCCCTTGTAGACAGGACTTGTTTTATAAAAATGTCTTTATTATAATGTGCATTAGATATCTATCTTTCTTCTCCCTTTTTAACCAAAGAGAGTTCAGTAAGATGCATTTGGTGCTTTATGACAATTGAAATGAATAGAGAACTTGTGAATGCATACCTATGACAAATATATGGCCAGATTTGTCTTCTGTAGTCAAGTCTATTGTATGCTCTACTAATATAATAGTGCTTTCAACAGAAGTATGCATCACGGTTTAAATCTAATATGGCCCATTGGTTTAGCAGCATTTGACAACCCTTGATATTTCTCTGAAAGATTCTCCATGACACTGAATTAAGAAAGATGGTATTTCTCAGACAGAACAGTTTTTACTGTCTCATGCTTTATTTCTAATGGAATTAAAGATAACTCGAGCAGTTTAAAACTCAAAAAGCATGCTCAGCTCTGAAGAATGAAACCTCTAAGATAGTCAGCCTTAACAATGTAAAGAAGGTTTTCATGTTAGCTGTTAACTTCAAGCCTCTGTCAGCATTAGCAAGCATATATTACTCAGATCACTTCTCATTCATTAAAATACAGGGCAAAATAACATTTTAAATAATGGCAGGTTTCAACCCTTCTTAAATATTTATTCATGACTAGAATGGCTTTAATTATGGATCACTAGAAATAGATTGTTGCAAAGAAAATAAACTTGAGCACAATCACTGATGATCCATTGCAACTTTCCAGGTGACTATAATACATTTTTTAAACATCCTAATATCTGTATTTTTATTCTCAGAAGAACAATTTATTTTTCATTAAAATATTTTCCTATTTATTCTTTATAATGTTCAAAAGGATCTTCTAAATTTGGGTAATCATGCATTAGAATTCATCATGTGTGATGGGTACAGATAAGGAACTTTCCCTGAAAAATATTCTCCCATAAAAGTGATTTTTTTTTTCTGAAACCTTATCAAAGAAGAGGCACAGTGACTAGCCTTCTATGCTGACAATCTGCTTAATAATTCAAGTCTCTTTTTCGTGGATTATGTCCATCTTTAAATTTTAGTTTTATAAAAATCTTCATATACATTATCTCTAGATTTTTGCAATTTTTAAATATTTTATATTTCCTCTTATTATAAAAATGACTGCTTTTGAATATCATACCACACAAGTTTGTTATACTTGTGCTATTTTTACTTTACTCTGGTTACATGTTTTTTCACAGCATCAAAGAAATAGTCATCTCAGCTAAAATTGGACAAAGTCTGTTGCCAAACAAGAAGATATATCTTTAATATTTTTCCTTTGAGGTAAAGAATCCATGTGGTTTATATTCTTAGAAAAGGTCTTTTTTTGTAATTAAAAAAAAAAAAAACTATATGAACTCTGTGTTTGAACCTTACTACTTTTGAGTTAGAATGAAAAAGCACATCTCCCCAAACGGTAAGATTGTTTAGCAAACCTAATATTGCAATTAATTATGGAAAATGTAACATTCCAGCCTGGGGCTTATCAAAACAGCAATCTTGTCATCTAGGAGATGTAAGTTAGTAACATATTCATAGGATTTTATGAGTTTTAACTGATACATGAATTATACAGCAAATCATACAGTGTAATTGTCAATATCTCTTTATTTCCCCTAATTTTGTCATGTTACTTTGTCATTTACAAGTGAAATTTTTATTGTAATTCAAGGAGTGCATTAAAGGTTAAAGTTCACCTTTCCACCTTGTAAATCCTAAATTTCAGGTAAATCAGGGTTTTGTTCTCTTGAAGCGATGTTAATTAAAAGCACATTGTTTTCCTTTTTTTTTTTTTTTTTTTTACTTAAAGCAGGACTGAAAAATAGACTCAGAAAATACTTCATTAAATATTGAAAATATTTAATTCCAGAAGCTATTTAAGTGCTTTTTTTTTTTTTTTTTGACACAGCAACATCCCCCACAACATAAGCTGGAAACAGAGATAGGATGTTAATACTCACGCAGGCAAAGATCTTAAACCAAGTGTTAGAAAGAATATTTGAAAATTTCATTGGGATAACTTAAAACCTATACTACTTCAGAGACTCTGATAAGCTTATGAAATTTAGATGCCATTTACCTCTGATTTTGTGTATCCTAAACTATGTGATTATGTTCTTTCTAGTTTCGTTGCTGAAACAATTTAAGAGAGTGGTCACTTGAAAGATAAAGAAGTATATATTGACATCAAGCAGCCACAAGAGGGAAGTCTTGGCTATAGAAGAAGTACAGTACATATAGGGAGGGGTCCATTTTTACAGAGAAACAAAACATTAAAAACCAAAAAGGAGAGACAAAAGGATTTTAACTTTTTTTTTTCTATAGTGTGATACTAAACATATTAGAGAAAATTTGTTCTAGCATCTTACACTTTTTACAAACGTGGAGTGGTATTTTGGTCACACACTATGTTTTCTTACAACTTAAATCATTTGTTCTCCATGAAATTCAATATAAATTGATTTTTCCTATATAGACACATCTATATTTTATGCACACAATTCATGAAAGTAATTATTACCTACTTGTCTGAGCTGTCCAGGGGGTTTAATTCTCGCTGTTATTTATTAACGGCATCTTTGGAATGAATTTTGGCTATATTTTATCCAGCCTGAGAATCATACTTATATAATTATGGGATTCAGAATTTCAGATATGCATTAGCCACGGAATAAATGAAAAGTAAAAGCATTTTTTAATAATATCAGCTATTAAGCTATTTAGACATTCATAGAAAAGAGAGCCCTGAAATGGATATTGGACTTTGGAATGGCATACTTTAATTGAAAAGGTATTTTGCTGAAAGTTTTCATGTGGATTCACTGTTAGATAATTTCTGTTTGTATCCACTATCACTCATTAAATAATTAGCCTTTGCATGGTATTATTATACAATGCAATTAACATATTATCTAACAAATAGACTGTTTAGCAATCTGTGGCATAATGAAGGGCACAGAACTCTTAAATCCTTACTTTGGTTTTTGATGACCCACTGGTGACCTATATATTATGTACTAAATATTGTTTACTTATTTTTATTTTCTTAGAGACGGTCTCACTTCGTTGCCCTCAGTGGAGTCACAGCTCACAGCAGCCTCCAGCTCTCAGGCTTAGGGGATTCTCTTGCCTCAGCCTCCCAAGTAGCTAGGACTACAGGTGCCCGCCACAATATCCAGCTATTGTTGTTGTTGTTGTTGTTGTTGCAGTTTGGCTGGGGCCAGGTTTGAATCCACTGCCCTCTGTATATGGGGCCGGCACCCTCACAGGCACTGCCCAATATCATTTAATACATTTGATGTATCATCCTAAAATGTAGGTAATTTTATGCTTTAGCTTTCTTATTGGAAAGAGGCAGTGAAATTTTGTGACAATTTAAAGTATTTCCATTTCACATAAGTAGAAAGAATATTGTAGAGGGAGTTAGTGAGTTTTGAACACACAAAAATTATCTTGTTTCTTCCCATATTCATCCCTATTTCCAAGTTTGTGTGCTCTGAAGTTGCAGAAACTTTGAGAATATAAACAATATATATAAATTATATTTCCTAGCTATTTAGGGAGAGTATGTCCTTAGCCTAACTTCAAGTAATTTGTTTAAGTTAGTCAGTGATCTAGCAATCTGGTTATACATGATGTGCTTTCGGTTAGATTTAACCTCATGTTTATACATCTCAATGCTGTAAACTAAAAAATCATAAGATTATTTTACTTAAATATTGGGTTAAACTATACCTTTTGTAGGGTATTGATACATAACATTGAAGATATTATAGTATGAACATATACCATAATATTAGAGTTGAGCATAATTTTTTTAAGCAAATCCTATTCTAACATGTTACTTCATGTGAAGAATTTAATAAACTGTGAGATGTGTATATTTCACTGGCATGGAGCTCATCGATTCCCCGTTGAATGGAGGGTGTTCTAGCATCAGAATTTTTTTTCTGCCTTTTTTTAAGCATACAATTAGCCTTCGCTTGATGTTCTGAAGGACTTTCAATGGCAAGATAGACAGGCTCAGCTATGTTTTTCTTCTGTTTGAATGAATCACTTACAAATAGTCCTGCTGTGATTAGGCATTTATTTTACAGTGCAAAATCTATATGGAAATCATTCTTAACATGTCTCTGAAGTTTGTTTTCATCATCAATCAAGAAATATAGAGGTAAAGGAAAAACATTTAGAAAAGACATAGCATGTTTAAACATAGTTACAATAGGCCTGGCAAAGAAAAATGCTTTCACAAATGATGTGTTTTGTTTTAAATAGTATGTGGGGCCAGGTATAAGTTCACATATGGCATCTTTATTTTGTTTTTAAGCCTTTCATATTAGAGTTCAGTCATATTTAAAGGTATGGTAAGATGTGATATTAATCTAAGATATATTGGAGTCATACTATGATCTAGATGTCAAGATGAGCAGTATTTCAGCACCCAGGCTATGGTTCAATAAAGATTTAGTAAACAGAATGAAGATAGTTCAATTACCAAATTATTATTCAAATTACTGGGGATTAACACAATCTAATTTCCTCTTTGTTCTATGGGTGTGTTGCTTAGATATGCACTGTTGAGGAGAACTTAAATTATTCCCAGAGGAATGTGTACTTCTTTATTATACAAAAATCAAAACTCCTTTCTAAAGTGTCTTGTGATGTATATGTTATCATTTTTTAACAATTTTATTTATTTATTTATTTATTTTGAGACAGAGTCTCAGTATGGCACCCTTGGCAGAGTGCTATCTCTCTGTGCTGTGGCATCACAGTTCACAGCAACCTCAAACTCTTGAACTCAAGTGATTCTCTTGCTCAGCCTCCCAAGTAGCTGGGACTACAGTTGCCTGCTACAATGCTGGATTATTTTTGTTGCAGAGTGCTGTGGCATCACAGCTCACAGCAACCTCAAACTCTTGGGCTCAAGTGATTCTCTTGCCTCAGCCTCCCAAGGAGCTGGGACTACAGTTGCCTGCTACAATGCTGGATTATTTTTTGTTGCAGTTGTCCTTATTGTTTACCTGGCCCAGACTGGGTTCGAACACGCCACCCTCAGTGTATGTGGCTAATGCCATAACCACTGTGCTATGGGCACCAAACCTCTCTAGCAATTTTTTATAAGGCAAATAATTATTTTAAGTTTAAGTAGTAGCTAACAGTTATCTTTTTACCAACACTTTTGGAACAGTATGGGATAAGCTTTTTTATTTTTATCTATTGATTGAGCTTGTTTCCTTCTAAAAGTATCGTTGGTAGTCTTTGATCTTCTTTCCAATTTTCTATCAATAAAGAGGATGCTAATTTATGCAAACAATACTTTACATTTGAAAATGTATTGAAATGCTTTACACTCACAAAGATTTTTTTAAGCTAAAAATTGCAAAAAATCTTAAACCATAGCATTCTTTCTATTTTACAAAGCTACCAGATGTGCCTGATAAAGCAATGTACTCACTATATTAGGATAATCCTCACATATTATGGAAATGAAATCTGAATGATCTACTAACAAATTTGGGGGTTCTATGCATTTGCAGAGCTTAGTGTTCTGGTCAGAGTTGTAAAGTGTGTTTCTAAGCAACATGATGAAGAAGAAAAGTTTATAGGTTTGGGTTCTTTCATCCATTTTACTGTCTCTTTATGTCTTTATGAGACGTATATTGCCATTATGAAGTTATAATTCAATACGTCAGACATCAGTCAAATGGAAGCGATATTTTGCTTTGATTTCTCTGTTGGCTGTCAGCCTCTGATCTTTTTGGCTGGTTTGGGTGGTCTGCCCCAAAACTCTTGTTTGGAGGTTTGGAGGAAGTACTCTGACTAGGATCCACCTGGTTGGTCTCCCTGATTGCTGGCAACTATTCTTTGAATATATGGTCTTGGTTCAACCAATCCAATGGTTGAAGTTTTGACAAAAACTTAAATCAGCTAGAGCTCTTTTTTTTGTTTGAAAACACTAATCCTGACTAGACTTGGAATTAGAAATCTTACCATTTATAAACACCAAACCCAGAGTAAGAGTGAATGCAGCTGCTATTAATTATCATGGCATGACAAAAGTGTAAACCAGGACCGTCTTGTGAAAATGTGGCCACTACCAAAATGGTTTTTGAAATGATTAGCTGACACCAGTTTAATATACTACCTTCTGGCAGGATTTGGATTTTAAATTATGACTTTAAATTTGAAAGTCATTCAACATTGGAGGAAATGAATCTATTATGGCGATGATTGTCACGAGGCTTAATATTTTAGAGCAGGGGTTCTCAACCTTCCTAATGCTGTGGCCCTTTAATACAGTTCCTGTGGGTCACGACCCACAGGTTGAGAACTGCTGTTTTAGAGCAAAGGACTGCTTATAAGCAACCTTCTTCAAATCGCAGATAGGAGACAGCTTACCCAAATGATGCACAAGGCTCTCTTCAGGGGCAGGGAAATTCCAAAGAGAGTCTTTTTTCCCTCTCAGAAATAATGAGGCTTTGCTTGGTCCACTTGCTCTGCTAGTCACCACCACGTTTCCAGGGTTACACGACAGTGTTTCCTGAGGATTCCTCTTCACCCAGCTGCAAAACTGATCATCTGGTGAATAGGTAATTATGGGCTGAACTAGGAACCATGCCGGGATGTGAATGTCTAGTAACCACATAGTGTTTGCATTGTAAATAATGAATACTCCCTCGCCTAATATAACCCAACCTAATTACCCATAAAGCTTTGGGCAATTTTCATTTGACCCTAAACTTTGTACATTTGGCTGCTTCTCTACCCACCACTGAATGATAACTCAACAAGAGAATACTGAGCCTGAAGAGGAAAAGTTGTTCCCTCTACAATATGTTGTTATTCTGCATGGCATTTTAATCAGGGAAAATCAAGTTGTTGCAGTAAGGTCTCATTTACTTGTCTAATTATCAGTTGTCATTTGGAGAAGAGCCAGCCCAAGAAAAAGTACTTCCAATATTGTTTTGCCATTTGTCTTTTTTGCTTTTGTTCATCAATTTCCTTGTATAATTTGTGTCAGCATCCATTGTAAGGAAAAAGAAGGCCTGGGGAGGGCAGTGCATTGACTGAACAGAGCCATTGAATGTGTCTTACTGGGCTGTGAGGTTTGGGACAATGTCTTACTTATTTCTGCACCGTGGGAGGTGCCATGCCTCAGTGTAGGACAGAGTTCAATAAATATTTTCTTCTTTCTGTGGTTGCATGCTTGAAGAATATTTCAGGTTGATACAAAGGTACTTAAGACGTTTAGGGAGAATGCCTTAAATCTATCATTTATAATCGAATTTTGCTATGGAAGGTATTTTTAAATGTTTGGTTTCCTGGTAGAAACTTTAGTTATTATTGAGAGTCTGATAAAGGGCATGCCACTAAGCAGCAATGAACAATTTTCATTAGAGCAGCAGTGTATAGATTATATTCTCTAACATTCAGTAGAGATAAAGCTTTTATAATATGTCTTCAGCCACAGTTCAAGTACCATGGAAAACAAACCAAAAAGGGAAAGAAAAGACATACGAGTACATCAACACCATAGCCATTGAACCCAGATTCTACTGAGCTCAAACTACTGACTATTTGAAGTATAAACGTGATGGAATTAATATGAAAAACAACAAAAAATTGAGAGATATGAAGAACAACAAAGAATTTGAGAGAGATGTCATTTGAAAGAAATCCTCTGAATATTTTTGAGGATTGAAGACATCCTTTCACCCAAGTTTTGGTAAAACTAAACATATCATTAACAACTTCCTGGGGAAATTTAAAATCAGCATGGACTATGAGACTATCGCTGAGTTTCTAGGACCCAAGGTCTTTGTTAAAAACATAGTTACAAGCACAGTTCAGGGAACTATCATGATTATTGATGAAGATGAAGGAGAATGTAAAAAGAATATCTACAAAAGTAGCTAGCCGGAATTCTGTGAAAATGCTCTTCCTTTTATAATCGTTGTCAGTTTTGTTTTGCTGTGTTGCCCTTACCTCCTCCGTATGCCCAGAGAAGATAAAAGACAATTAATAAAGATATCAGTAACCACATTAATAAAATAATCTGCAATGGAAAATCAAACATTTGTGGCATTTTTTTGTTGTTGAAATGGTGACAACAGGCTAGAATCCAACTTCTGTAATAGTTGGAACAAGGGATACAAAATTTTCCCCACAATGCTTCTGAAATTCTATTGCTTTACTCATCTGATTCTATCTTACCACCACTCTGTCCAATTTTAGGATGCCTGAACTGCTTTTCCAGGATGACTGCAAAATTGATAGTATCAGTATTATAAAGGGAGTCAGGTAAAGACTCACCTTAGAACACTGGGCCTGATAGACGATATTTGTTCCATTCAATGTTACAACTGAAGGAATATCTGCCAAAGTCGACTTTATTGCTCCTAATGAAGCTCTGTCTGATAATACAGTGGTGGTCCAAAGAGATAAACTGTCAGGCAAAGTTGTCAGCTACAGTGATATGGTCAGCAGTGGCAATAGCACCCTGTTGTGAGAGGTGCTGGCTTTAGCAGTCACCATTCTGAACTGTCCAGGCCAGAGCATGATCACCACACATCCATCAAGGATTGTCATCTTCTTTACCTTGCTGGGAAATCTGCTGGCCTAAAGCAGAAGACTGACCTGATAAAAAGATGATTTCAAAATCTTTAAATGTGGTGATGTCATCATCATCATCATCATCATCATGGGCCAGATAATCTCCTGTGCACGGAAATCATCTCAAACCAGTCTTCCTAGGTCATCTGCAGCATGTGATAGATGACTATCTATATAGTGAGGGTTTCTTGAGATATTTGACAAAAAGGCTACTGGAGATTCCCCAGAAAATTCAGAAGACTCAGCTTGGCGCCTGTGGCTCAAGTGGCTAAGGTGCCAGCTACATACACCTAAGGTGGCGGGTTCGAATACAGCCCGGGCCCACCAACAACAATGATGGTTGCAACCAAAAAAATAGTCAGGTGCTGTGGCAGGCGCCTGTGGTCCCAGCTACTTGGGAGGCTGAGGCAGGAGACTCGCTCGAGCCCAGGAGTTGGAGGTTGCTGTGAGCTGTAATGCCATGGCACTCTACCCAGGGGGACAGCTTGAGGGTCTGTCTCAAAAAAAAAAAAAAAAAAAAAAGAAAGAAAATTCAGAAGACTGGCTAGTGATACCAAAACATGGAAAAATGCTTCAGGAAGAAAGAAATATTTTGTAGACCACTATGTTTCATGTTGTGACAGCTTTAAGTTATTCATTTTTAAAAATGGGAACATTTTATGTAGGAAAAAGGATGACAATCCTGACATTGAATTTTGAGGCCATTAAAACAAATTTAATTTGATCTTAAAAGCACCAAAAATGACATTAATGAGAACAACGAAAAAGGACAGAGTTCTGAATTGTCTGACTGTTCAGTAACTTGTGTGTAATGTGTTGAATATTTTCATCCACTTTATAGGGAATGAAGTGTAACATCACACAGACCTCACACAGAAATATCAGTGTCACATGGTGATAACATGCTGGAATCCAACCTCTCCAATACTTGGAGCAAGGGATATAAAATCATCTCTATGATTCTTCAGGAACTATATTGCTTTAAGCATCAGATTCCATCTGGCCACCAGCTCATCCAATTTAAGAGTCCCTGGTCTGTCTGCTGCCACCTCTGTGGTGAGAGTGGGCTAGGAAGTCATTGATTTAATAGCCAGAAGACTGAATTACTCTCCTTCATGGGGATTGCTCTTTGCGGGTAGGGGTTGTGGTTTGTGGATACGGTAAGAAACAGGAAGAAAAAGGAAAACCACGTGTAGCTGTCTGTGTTATAAATGCTCTGCTGGCCAACAGGAAACCTTTGTCTCTAAGGACTTAGAGTCTGATGCCCATCAGCAACACTAAATTCTTTTTTTTTTTTTTTTTTAATAAAATGGGGCTAAACTGACCTCTTGTCTTAGAGGTTCTTGAACAGGAGAATAAAAATTCAGAACTGTTAGAGTCAATAGCTTAAGTCATTTTGCCACATTTTGTTGAGGATGAGGCCATTGGATCACCTTTATATTATTACATTAACAAAAGTAGATTTTAAGTGTTCTTGCACAAAAGGATAAGTATGTGAAGTAATTCATATGTTATTTAGCTTGATTTAACCACTGGATAATGTTTACATATTTTAAAACGTCATGCTATGCACAAAAACATATACTTTATTTTTCAATTAAAGTAAAGGTAAAGATTAAAGAAAAGAAAAAGAATCTCTCTCCTTTGGCAGAGCTTAAAGATGTTAGAGAGTGCATATCTCTTTTTTTTTTTTTTTTTTTTTTGTAGTTTTAGGCCCGAGTTGGGCTTGAACCCGCCACCTCCGGCATAGAGGGCTGGTGTCCTACTCCTTTGAGCCACAGGCACTGCCCTGCATATCCCTTTTTGAACTTACTTATTCATTGCTTCTTTTATAGACCAACCCCATACCATCCCGATTTCCAATGCTGTGATATTACTCAAAATATGCTAATATTACGATAATGCATTCGATTGTGTTACTATAAAATTTCTTTGACCTGGGATCAATTATTTTGAAGATAATTGTGTACACACATGATTATATTTTCATTTTAGGGATTAATTCTCCAAAGTCTATCTTCTGTTTATCATTTCCGATGTGTAACAGATTCTATGCCTTTATACCATATGCTGACAAGGTAAAATGAAGATGTCCCAATGGTTGGTAGAGAACTACCAATATGGTATAGAAAAATGTCAAGAGAAATTAGAGAGTATCAGTGCCTTGCTGGCACCCTGTATTACTCTACATGTATTGGTTTACTCTGAGGAATCTCTGCAGAGAACTCTGATGTCTAGAAAGTAAAAACTAAAAATGAATTTAGTTAGTGGTGAAAAGTTTTCAGGCAGACACACACAGAGTACTGAAAAAGGAAACAAAGAGAGACCAAGTAAGTAAATTAGCAAAGAGATCTGCAAATATTAGGGAAAGCAAAAAGGTAGAAACACGATTTCTGGACACAGTGGATATAAATGCATGGAATTATTATCAAGATGGCTGGAGTATTCTCAGAGGAGCTAGCAATGATCAGTATAAACTTATATGGTTCACTAAAATAAGTCATGTCAAATAAATTTCATTTTTTATTTGTCTATGTTTCCTAGGCAGATCAAGTGATAAAAAAATCTAGCTTTATTAATACTTTTGATAACCTTTCATATTTTTGTGGACAACATGAAGAGTATATGTCAGGGATAGTGTATTATACGGACTTAAAATAGGCATAATTAATTAAACATTCACGTTAGAAGAATGATGGAGAGAAATTTGTAGTCCTATTTAATCAATATTTTAATTAATTATTCGAATGGAGATATGGGAAGCATGGTTTATCCATTCTACTTATTGAAGAGAACTTTGATGAATCAAATATTAGGTCTAGTGTCTCTGGCACTGTCTAAGGAGAAGAAGCTGCATATGAAGGCTACCAGTGAACATATGAATAATCATTAAAACAAGAAAATACCACTTGAGTGTAACAATAGAAGGCAAGTAGAACATAACGATCAAGAGAGAGAACCATGTAGAGAAGGGTGTCCAGCTCAACAGCCCAATAGGTGGCTTGTGGCCCAGGACAGCTATGAATGTGGCCAACACAAGATTGTAAACTTACTCAAAATATTATGAGATTTTTTTTTGTGATTGTGTTGGTGGACCTGATTGCAAGGTTCTTGAATGTGAACTTTGTAGATGGCAATGTCATGTAAAATAAACATATGTATACTCTCGCTATTTGTACGCATGTGTGGCTTCAATTTTACAGCACTCTGTGGCTTCCAGTGTGTTATCTTCCAAGTGCAGACAGTCAAAATGACACCATCAGACGTGCGTTCACAGTGACTTGGTGAGGCAGGAATTATCAATACTATTTCAACCTATTGCAGTGTTAGGCTTCTAATGTTATTTAGAAGTCAGGTAAGTATTATTATTTGATTATTCAGGATGCTTCCACATCTCAGTGGTGCCTCACATGCTGCCCACCAGATGTCGCAATTGGCCCTCTGCCTCACTCTACTTTGGCAGCCAAGATGTGCATGGGCCCAACCTTATTTTCTATTTTCCTGTCAATTAATTTTCATAATAAAAGTAAATGTAGTCTCATATCTATTATTTCTTTTTTTAATTCCAGCATGGCTTCTCGAGTGTCTCATAAGAAACTAAACCCCCCAAAAGAAAAATCACAAATAAAGGAAGATTGTTTGATGAAAAGTGGACACATGAGCACTTTTTTGTCATGGCAAAGAGTAAGACATTCTGTTTAATTAGTAGGAAAATTTTTTGCAAGTTTTCAAAGTCTCTTTTCTCAACAAAAATTATTTAAAAAATTACAACTCAGATGGATTCCGTTGTAAAAGCTATTTATGCGGTAGTATATTTAATAACAAAAATATCAAACCCATTTACTAATGATGAGTTTGTTAAGCAATGAATGGAAAGCAAGTCAAATATAATTTGCCCTGGAAAAAGGGTACTTATGATTCAACTGCCATTTTTTCAGAGGTTTTGATGATCAGTACAATGTCACTGAAGAAGTGGCTTCTTTAATGGCCTTAGAAGATACAACTGAATCAAGATATTTACATGAAGAAGTAAAAAGTATGTTAAAGTGATTTTCTTTGTGCATTGCAAACATGTCTGGTATGGTTACTGATGGTGCCTTGGCATGATGGTAGGTGAAAGGGAGGCACTTGTAAAATTAACAAAAGATCATGCAATTGCCGTAGCTCATGTTTGATGAAGTATTGTTACATAGTTCTTCAAGAAGATTATACTCAAAAGATTTAAAAATGGATAACGTCATGCAAATCATCACGACTGTGAATTTTATAAGAGCCAAGGGATTGGATTCCAGCAATTCCTTAGAGTATTGGTGCCACCGATGGTGACCTCATTTACTTTTTGGAAGTAAGATGGCTAAGTCAAGTCCAAATGTTGAAAGATTTTGTGATTTGTGACATGTTATCAAGTTGCTTATGGTATCAAAAACCAAGTTTGTGCCAGAACTTGATGATCAAAACTGGTTTACAGACTTTGCATTTGTAGTGGAGATAACCACTCATTTAAATGAGTTAAAGATGAGTCTTCAAGGTGAAAGCCAACTTATCATCTTATCAATACAATGTTTCAAATCATAACAGCATTTCAAATGAAACTAAAATTACAGCAACCAATTTTATGCAGTTTGACATGTTGGCAAAACACAATCCTAAAAACAGCGAGAGATAATGCGGCCTTCTTTTCATGTTTGATACAGGACCTTGAAAACAGACTTGAAGATTTCTGAGAAAATAATCAATATTTTGGTGTATTTGAGACTCCATTTTCAGTTGACATAAATATGTTACCTGCCAACTTTCAAATGGAATATATAGAGCTGCCATCTGACATTCAACTTAAAGAAAAATTTGATTATGTGTCTTCACTGAACTTTTATAGGTTCTGTCTTCTCAGAGACAAATGTCTCTCACTTCACAATCTATTCATGTCATTACTTTTTGGCAGCACCTACATTTTCGAGCAGCTATTTTCAAGAATGAAGCACATTAAGAATAAAATTAGAACCAAAATATCTGATGAGCACCTTGAGAACTCACTGAGAATTGAAACTATTTCCATCAAACCCGATATTAATGCATTAGTTTCTCAAATACAATGTCAAATATCCCACTAGTTTTATGTTGCCCACTTTTCTTTTACTTTTATAATAAAGAATATCAAAAAGATGTTTCATTACTTAGATACGTACATTTTCTACATTAGTGATTGCAAACTTGGGAACTGCTTGATGATTTTATTTATTTATTTATTTATTTTATTGAATGGTAACTATGTACATTAATGCACTTCTGGGGTACAGTGTGGGGTTTTCACATGCAATCCGAAATACTTTCATCAAACTGATCAACACAGCCTTCATGTCATTTTCTCAGTTATTGTTTTAAAACATTCTGATTCTACTCTTAGAGAGATTCATTTCACCGTTAGGCATATTACAAGGCAAACTTACAGACCCAGCCAGGCCTTTAGCAGGTGAAAACACTCGGGAAATA
>CAUYQV010139247.1:0-19169 GCA_963574575.1 Galagoides demidoff | reverse complement strand
TTTTTTTTTATTGTTTCAGGTTCATTGAGGGTACAAAGAATTAGGTTACACTGATTGCATTTGTTAGATAAAGCCCCTCTTATAATTGTGTCCTGCCCCCAAGAGTTGTGCCATACACCATAACCCTCCCATCTCCCTCCTTCCTCCCCTCTCCCTCATTCCATTGCCCCCCCAAAATTGATTTGAGTTTTTCTCTTATGAGGGTATGTATTAGGTTGTCTACGGGCTTCATATTAGGATTAAGTACATTGGATTCTTCTCCATTCTTGTGATGCTTTACTAAGAAGAATAAATTAGGCAGTTTTTAAGACATACGGTACAGTTGAAAGAATTATACAATAATCACCCATACATCCACTACATACATTTTATAGTTTTTTTCTTCTTCACATGTAGGGAATTTGTTCATAGAGAGGCCACAAGGTCTGTGCCCCTCATCACAGGATCCCAGTTTCCTGTTGGGCATGTTATAAACAGAGGAGCCATTCTTTAGGCCCCTTGCTCTGAGCACACCCCTTATTTTCTTTTTTATTGATTCTAATTTTCCTTTATTAGGCCATGAGCTCTTTGAGATCACAATCTTTCCTCTTTGTTTTTGTGCTGTTATACATTTTTTTAAATAATTTTTTTTGTTAAATCATAACTTTGTACATTGATGCATTTATGGAGTTAAGGGTACTGCTTTGATATACAATGTGAAATGTTTACATTGAACCAAGTAACTCATCCATCACAATTATACTCATTTCTTAATAGTTTTGAAATGTACCATTGCATCATGCACATTAGGTGAGGTCCCCCTGAATACCCTCCCTTCTCCCATATCCCCTCTCCTCACCCCTCTCCTTTTCCCTTCTGCTTTATGGACTATAGTTATGTTTTGCCAGTCATATGATTGTGTAGGTGGTTATATATTAATTTCATAGTAGTATCCAATACATTGGATACTTTTTTCCCCCATTCTTTGGATACTTTACTAAGAAGAATATGTTCCAGTTCCATCAAGGTAAACATAAAAGATGTGAAGCCTCCGTCTTTTTTATGGCTGCATAGTATTCCATGGTATACACATACCATAATTTGTTAATCCATTCATGGGTCGATGTGTACTTGGGCTGTTTCCATGTCTTGACTATTATGAATTGGGCTGCAATAAATATTCTGGTGCAAGTGTCTTTGTTGTAAAATAATTTTTGATCATCTGGGTATATACCTAGTAGAGGAATTGCAGGATCAAATGGTAGGTATACTTTTAGTGCCTTGAGTGTTCTCCAAACTTCTTTCCAAAAAGGCTGTATTAGCTTGCATTCCCACCAGCAGTATAGAAGTGTTCACTTCTCTCCACATCCACACCAACAACTGTAGTTTGGGGATTTTGTGATGTGGGCTAATTTTATTGGAGTTAGCTGATATCTCAAAGTGGTTTTGATTTGCATTTCTCTGATGATTAAGGATGATGAGTATTTTTTCATGTGTTTATAGGCCATGAGCCTGTCTTCATCAGAGAAGTTTCTGTTCAAGTCTCCTACTCACAAAGAAATGGGGTTATTTATTCTTTTCTTATTGATTAGTTTGAGTTCTCTGTAGATTCTAGTTATCAGACCTTTGTCAGAAGCATAAAGTGCAAAAATGTTCTCCCATTCTGAAGGTTTCTGTTTGCTTTACTTACTGTGCTCTTGGCTGTGCAAAAGCTTTTTAGTTTGATCAGATCCCAGTAATGTGTTTTTGGTGTTGCTTCAATTGCGGGGAGGCGGGAGTCCTTATAAAACATTCTCCCAGGCCGATTTCTTAAAGTGTTTTCCCTGCACGCTCTTCTGATATTTTTAGTTTCATGTCTTAAATTTAAATCTTTTATTCAAAGAGAATCAATTTTTATTAATGGTGAAAGGTGGGGGTCCAGTTTCAGTCTTCTACAGGTCACCAGCCAGTTCACCCATTCAGCACTAATTTTGATTTTTAAAAATGTTGCATCCTAAATACAAATCCTGTTGTATTTATCCTGATTACTAAGTTTTTTGGCATTCCTTAAATTTTGTACTTGAACTGAGTGCTCTGCTTCCCTCCCTCTAGTCTCAGCCCTGGCAATTAAAAAAATATACTTGTCCAAAATTTCTTATCTGATGTGAACAACTCCTCGTTACTTACTAGAAGTTGAGCCTCCAAAACTAGGAGGCAGTAGTTTTGTATTATAAAGGAACAAGTGTCCAAGGGGCCTGGACCATTTCTCTTGCACACCAAATAGAAAGATACTCTTTTCAGCAATTATGAGGACTCACCAGTCCTGCCTTGACAATTTAAATGATTCTCACCCATTCAACAGACAGCAGTTATGTGCCATTATCTAGTTTCTAGCTCACAAACAGGTAATAAACATTTATTCCAGAAATAAGATAAGAAATAAATGGCATGATGAAGTAAGAAATATATATATATTATATATATGTGAATGGATGTCTGGTTTGTTTTCTTTTAATTTTAGTGTCTGATGTTGTATTCTAGAGTAGAATCTTGCCTATGTCACCAAACACTGTAATTATATTTTTTCCATAACAGAATCATAGTTACTAATATACTCTATAAACCAGAAAATATCCTGAGTAGGTCTAGCCATTATATACTGTGCTATTCTGGCATCTTTAAGTGTAGAGTAAGTGATACATTTGAATCATAACATGAAACCTGGGATGGAAAGAAAAGAATATGCGTATGTGTACTATCAAGAGCAGTGGGTATTCCCTCCTTTTTCAAGCTGTATTTTTTAATGTAAAACTGATATGTAATGAAATTGTGTAATACGAAGTTGTACCATAGTCTGGAACGATTTCTCCCCTTTTCACTTGAGTTCTGCCTATAACTAGACTGTTTTGAGCTTTGCCTCTTCTTTTCTGCCATATCTAAAACAAAAAAACACATCTATACGACATCAAGTAAAACAGAGAAAGTCTTGAAAAGCAGTGGAAAAGTTTATTAAAGTTTCTAGAGTGTTAAGCAGGTGTTTCACAGGAAAACATATTAAATTTGCTTTTACATATCTTGCCCCCAGACCCCCACCTTTACTGCAGTCACATATGCAGGCTGCTGTTTCCCCCACCTCCCTCAGAGATGCTCGCCCTTTCCTGTGTCACATTCTTTTTGGCTTTTTTTTTTTTGCAGTTTTTGGCTGGGGCCGGGCTTGAACCTGCCACCCCAGTATATGGGGCCGGCGCCCTACTTCTTGACCCACAGGCGCTTCCCTCTTTCTGGCTCTTCTGTGCCAATCCTCACTTCTTCCCTTCCCATTCTTTCTTGTTCCCTCTGTTAATGACTAGTATGAACCATTCCTTATTTGGCAAAGCCCCACATCATTGAGGTCATGCTCCTGTAATATTATTCTTCATTAATCTCTCTTTTAAAATGCAGTGCTCAGAAATTAACTTTATTAAGATAGAATTGAGATGAAGTAGAGTGGACATACTACTTTTAGGGTCTGCTTTAAGAATGGATTGTCTTTTTCAACAATTGCATCACGGTTTTGTTTTTGTTACTGCTCCCCCACCCTTCTATACCCTAAGGTCATTTAAAAAAAATCTAGGGATCTCTTTTCTTAAAGCATCAATGTTCATTGAATTGTTTTTATCTAGAAATGCGTAACAGATCTTGTACCAAGAATAATATTACTTTAAGTGCTAAATCATTCCTCTCTTCCCCTGAGATCACCCTTCCAAGTGAACAGCAGGAATAGTTGGTGTGGAAGCTTTCCTTGGCTCTTCCAGCCTCCTCATAAGCTTTTAACATGTACTTTTTAGAACGAGGAAAAGTAGGGTTTACCTCCCACTGCAAAGCCAAAAGTGAAAGTTGGATATTAAGCTAAATTACTCTTTAATTATTCCTCAGGGAGGGTTCATGACATATTTATTTCCTCCAAGTTACCTAATCTAATGGTGAAACATGCCAGGACAGAATTAATTCTTTACAAAGGAGCATTTTGTAATGAGTGCTGCTTCCTTCACTCTGCCTGCTCTGGGATCCAGAATCCTGGTTGCAGTTGTTAGACAAGGCTCAAGAAACCATGGAATCTGTCTGCAAAGACACTGGAGAGTGGTGTTTTGAAGGCAAGACAATGATTTGTTTGAAACTAACTCATACTCAAAATATAGCTTACTATATGTGTAATTAATCACACAAGTGAATGAAATACTCCATTTAGTAGCCAACTGCTCTGGTGTAAGTACATACAGCCGTGCGCAGCTGGGGCGGTCGTCACTCAGCATGCTCTCTCCTGAGGAGCTGCTGGACTGATGCCTTCACCTCCTTCATGTCCTGCTTAGGCTGCACCTTTTCAGTGGAGACTGTCTTCAAGTGCTGAGATTGCAAACCAGCCCTTCTCCCTTCTCCCATTCCCATCTTCTCTTTCCTATGCCACTTTGTCTTGCAGAGCACGAAGCATTTTTGAACATACTATATGATTTTCTTGTTCATTATGTTTAAGGCTTAATGGCAATCTCCTCTCCACTTATTCCCCCCCTCCTCACCCTGCCCCCCCTTGTAAGTTCCTTGAGGATAAATATCTTTGTTTCCCTGTTTTATTTTTTATTTTTATTTTTTGTGTATATGTGCGTGCACTGATGTAATACAATATATACTTGTTGAATTAGTGATGTCAGCTTTTGACTCCTTCTCAGAAGCTGGTCATGATAATTGCAGGCAGGAGTATGTTCTTTGTTCTGGACGGGTTGAATTCTCTTCTCTTCCCCACTGACCAAGTTCCGCAGTTTCTCTTCTATGCATTCCGTAGTATTTTTACTCTTACAAATTTCCCTGCTTGATGTTTTCTTGTTTCAGTTCATTGTCAAGATTCATACACTTAACGAACAATCTTTTAGCTGAACCTGAGCCTTTGCTTGCCTTTGAAATGCTGTGTAAAATGCAAGTGACTGGCTCTGTCGCCCTGAAGCTCCTTCTAACTGAATCAACTCCATCCTTAGGCTTCTCCACTTGTCTCTCTGGAGGGAGGGTTACATTTCTAACTGTCCTTTTTGGTGAGAAAAGTAACTTGGGGCTGGAAGCTGCAATGAAACTCATTCCTTGGCGGGCAGCACGGTGTTACTTCCTCTGTGACACCGTTAGACGTCCCCTTTGTGCAAAGCAGTAACTCAGGAGCATTACTGCCTGACCATTTCCTGTCTGAGTCTGACCAGCATCTAATCACTTTATATAAACCCTCTGTACCCATCAGTCATATAGCTGACAGCTCCACCCTTCAGCTATCAACTTAAAAGCTAAATCTGCAGGGATCCTTTCTTGGACCATTTATGATGGGTAATTACCTTTTAAACAAATACACTGTGCCCTGGTTATTTCCTTCACACTCTGTGTGTATACATTTACTTATTATCTGTCTCTCGCATTGGATTATAACCTCCATCATATCTGTTTTATGTACTAGGTCTTAGCACAGTACTGGAGAGCAGTCATTCAATAAATAAACAGACCTGAGGGCAAACTGGCATGTTGTCAATTTATAGTACCCATTCAGTTTATATGAAGAGTTGCAATGAATTGCTATTTATTTAGACACAGACCTGTGTCTCCTAAAGACTGGTGTTACATATCACAGCCATTCTTCTATGTATTAGCTTATTAATAGATGCTTTCTTGACTAGATGTCTAGGATAAGGTCAGGACCATTTAGCTGTCATCACTCATAACCTATCTGGTTATGATTATCTTTATTACCTTTATTAAAATGTGACCACAGATAGGTGGTGGATAGTATCATCACATATCTGTGTAGTATCTGTTTGAAATCCTTTGCCATATGCATAGAGAATAGATTCTACAGTATCCATAGAAAAGTGATTAAATGTGGGTATGTTGAATGGCAAAACTTTCTAGCACCTGTAAATCCTGGAAGTTTACATAAGTTCAATGAAATATTTTAAAAGTTAAATGGTGTATCACATAAATTTTACCAGAAAGTTCATATAATTTATATTGTACAGAGTAATAATAATGAACAGTGCTAAGTTTCAAAATGTCTTATTTCATTTAACCTCAGTTCTATGAATTCACTCTGTCATTTTTTTTTCCATTTTACAGATGAAAGGACTGAGGTTTAGTGGTTAAATAATTTATCCCAGGTCGCACAACTAGAAAGTGGCAGGCTTGTGAAAGGACCATTGATTTTATTAACTACTTTGCCCTGTTCCTCAAAGGACTGTTCAAATGACTGCTTCCTGGTACCATTGCTTATGAAAGTAAGAACTTTCAGCAGATGCAATGAAAAAAAAAAAAAAAAAAGCAGTAAATGAGTTAAGAAAGAGAATTACTATTTTATTTTTAAAAATAATTTTCTGAAAATGAAGCCTACAGATGATTGCCAAATG
This sequence comes from Galagoides demidoff, assembly GCA_963574575.1. Lineage (NCBI taxonomy): Eukaryota > Metazoa > Chordata > Mammalia > Primates > Galagidae > Galagoides > Galagoides demidoff. Next base: position 12,804 of record CAUYQV010139247.1, on the reverse strand, counting down.
AAGAAATCAGTCAACTGATTTTTCCTATATTTTGAAAATAGTCTCCATGTTTCGGTCTAGACATTTGAGTTGGGGTTAGGATAAGTGGAACGATGTTTAATCATCTCTGTGGGTTTATATTCATGGTCTTCTCCAATATTGAGCATCTACCACTTTGTACTGCCGTCAAGTCAAGGTTATAGAATATCTATTCCACAGTCCAAATACCATGCAGAAAACACCCATAAATAGTCTGTTTTCATGGGACTAATTCATTTTTATAGCAGTTCCCCTGAGGCCTTAAAGAGAGAACTAACACTGAAGATGGGATTTCCAAGGTAATTATTTCTGACAGATAGCCAAAAATGTGAGACAGACATTGAAAAATTATAATAACTTGAAATCCAGAGCTAATATTCCATCAATTCCTACTGTGATTAGTGTAGTTTGACACTTTTTGAAGCTCGAATATAAGCTATTGAAGTGATTTGTGCTTCATTCCAGTTTGCGAATGCTTATTTTTCCTTACAAAGTTTCTAATCTCTGACTTGATTGACAGCCAGTTGATTTTTATATGAGAGAAGAGAGGAGACAATGAGATAAATTACAGTTTTATGCCTTTATGCTTTAAGGAACGAACAGCAGTTACTGAACCAGGTTCTGATCTAATAATAATTTTTTTTAATCATCACATCATCTAATTTTGGTCAAATACATTTTTTTATGTGTGGCAGCAAAAATGACAATGGTTACCTGCGAATTATCAAAAGATCAAACAAAATTAATTACTTTGACTGACATCTTGCATTTAGAGCATGTTCTGCTTTTTGGGAAAGCAATCACCAAATGGTCAGATAGTAAAACTCTACATACCTGAAGTAAAATGGGGACGGAGAGGGGAGTGTGCAAGGGTCTGAAGAGGAGAATCCCATAGTCAAAGGCGGGTACTACTTATACAACAAGGGAGAATTTTTAAAAAATGTTACACCAAGCCTGGAAGCTGTTCTGTTCTTATCTTGCCAAAAACTAGAGTGAGATCTAAAACTCCTCCAGCTGCTACATTAAACCTTGGGAAAAAAATCTGTACAAAACTGTAAATATAGAGGGGTCATCCCCAGGAAGCTGGCAACTGCAGTAGCCATTTCACTCAGAGTCATCCTCCATCTAGGTCAGGGTCCAAATGGCATACATGAAGGCACTGGACTTTTTTTTCAAAGAGAGCAGAGCTTTGCTTATGGAAACAACTTCCGTCAAGTTATCACAGTTCTGTTATTCTTAGACATGCGATTGATTAAGAATCTGTATTGAAAGAGCAGACTTGAAGGAGATGCAGAAAGAGAGCTAGACAATGTCTTCTTTTAATATCTTAAGCTCTGATGACAAGGAGTTGATCTTTTTGAAGCAGATGGGAATGGGATTTAGTAAAGATGGTTAGCAGGCAACAAAAGTAGATGATGTTGTGAACTCATCACAGACCCAAGAATTTCTCAAGGGTTTAAGGGTGTCACTGCATTCTGATGAGGAGGGATGGATTAATCAGTTGATACCAGAACAACACTCTTTAGTTCTCTGAAGCTCATTGCTTTATAATTATCCCTTAAGTAAACAATATTCTCCATTTGTAGTGTTTGTTTTATTCATTCCCAGTGAACTTTTAGGTGTCCTTATAGAGGTCAAACTCAAAGTTTGAGAGCTCCAAGTTAGTAACAATACATAAAGGAGTTAAAGTGGTGTGGTATTAACAATATTTAGAAAATGTGAAGGATTTTTAACAATCGTTAAGGTAAATATTTTGAACTGGGTGAAACTCCAAATGGTACTCAAAGTGAACAAAATAGATAACCTGCCTAAGTGCGGGAGGACAGTATGGGAGTTAGGTCTATGCTTCGTGTGTTACAAGTTACACAAGTGACTACTGTGTTCTGTGATGCAGTACCGGTAACAGCAGGAGGAGGCAGCTGCCCATCGGAATGCAAACTGAGCTGCCAGTTGTTCAAGGGGCTTGCTAGACCACCTGTCTCTTACCAGGTAACAAACTCAAGCCTCCCCTTGATGTAACCAAGAATACAGTACTAAGTTAGTGCCACAATGGGTATGAGTTTCTTCCTTAATGTAAGGATGATTTTATAAGCATTTGCATGCAATTATACACACATTGTAGAAAAATTTTAGAACTTTTATTTATTTTGTTATTTTTAAGATTCCGACTCCAGACGGAATCTTTTAAGAGACAGACATTGTGTTTTGGAGTGTAGTATTTGCAGAAGCATTTGAATAATACATGATAAAATAAATAGAAAAAAATTATGTATTATTTAAATATCAAAGTACAAAACTCATGTAACTTGTCTTTTAGTAAGAGCAGTTTCTTATAATTTGAGTCCGTGTAAGAGCCTGACTACCTGCATTGGGACAGTTGGATCAAAAGAAAATTCTTCCAGTCAGAACTCAGCAATTCCTCTATAGCAGATAGCGTTTTATTTACTAGCACTGCCAGAATACAAAAACTAAACTTCAGTGTTAGTTGATGTGGCCCTTTATAAATAGAATAAATCAACTGAAAAATGATGAATTACTCATGATTTGTGTCCAAAGTAAAATAAGAATGATAAGCCCATCAGAAGACTATTTTGAAATGAGAGAAAATGTGACAGGGGAAAACAGTGGAATCAGATTACCCAAAAGAGAAAGCTATGACTTTGGAAGACAAAAATGTGACTCTTACATGAAATATTGAAATTTTGGACCATTCAACATAAAGCACATGTTTATCTTTAATATTAATTAGTTGAAATGACATACTCAGGACACGATGATATAATTTATTGAATAAATATTTTTAATGCCCTTTGATTCTAAGATGATTCAAACACGTTTTGCTTTTTATTTAAAAACACTTTTAAAGTAGCATTTTGCTAAAAAATGTAATGCTTGAAGGAGTGCTAAAGATTGAAGAATGAGTTTCCATGTTGAATATTGATGAGAAGTCTTTGCTATTTTGAGCTATGGAATGCATATGTGTTTTTCTTATTGTGAGGTTATGCCTTTATGTATACCGTATTGGGAGAGAAAAGCAGTAACTGAGACCCAAAGGAACATGCCATTAGAATTAGCTGGTTTTATTGTTGATCCAACCAAATACCCTGAACCCATGTAGGCAGCCACCAAGTGGCTATAAGCTATAGTGGGCTTTGAGCTTTCTTTACAGAGAATTAAAGCTGCAGTTGTTACACATCATTCAATTTTCAGTCAATGGTCAGCAGACGCTCAGTTTGCATCAGTAGTTACATTGAGCTTAATCTGACTTCTGTTCTTTCTTAATTCTTTCTCAGGCTTAACTCTGCTATTTCATTCCTTGTAATTTTTTATCCCTACCTCCTCAGATTGTCCCTGACAGTGTGTCTAATAGGTAAGATTAGTCATAGCCTTCAACTTTCCTTAGTGAGGTTAGATTACATTTACTTTTCCCACAACAGGAAATCACCAATATTTCAATTACCTGCCCACATATCTGAATCTTGTAGATTTATTCTTACATCCTTCCTCGCATTTTATACAATGCCAGGCCCAAGTTTAGACACGCAATAAATACATGCTAAAACCCAGTAAGTGTCTTTCTCACAAATAATAGGTTTAGCTTGGTTGAGTCAAGACTTGTCTCTCTATTTCAGCTGACTTTAGAGCTTGTCCTTTTTCATTGGCTCGAATTTGAAGGTTGCAGAGCACAGGATGTAAGGTGGCTTGATGACATTGTCTTCTTGTCCCATTTCTTGGCTCACCCAAGTAATGATAGATTACTTGGGTGGAAGGACTTACAGTTGCATCTTGGGTAAAAAAGGGAAGTTGGGTAGGGGGAAGCCCTGCACTGCTGATGCTGTGCAGCCCTCCTCTTTCTCCTCCTTATATTCCCTAACTTCCCATGTGCTTCCTTCCAGGCCTTTGGAGCAGCAGCTCCCACAGACATCCATCAGGGTGAATGGAAGCTCTCATTCCTGCTCCAAGTGGTTACTGTTACAGAGACATGCCCATGCATTTAAGGGTGGTACTTTGAATACCTTTTCCAAAAGAACTATTCCATTTTATGATTAGCTAACAAAAGTACTATTTCTGGTATGTTTTTACCAGCAGTATGGAGAAAATGAATAATTGTGATCCATCTCTGAAATTTATCTACTATTTCAAAATGTTTTTAATTTGCATTTTTTTTTTAAAGTGAAGACAGTGTCTCTCCATACTGACAAATCAAACTCTGCAACTTGCTTTCTTAACGACAGAAGAGTTTAAGTGGATGCTCTGGGCAGCCGCCTAAACGCCCCCATGCAGGCCGGCACACTCATTTTCAGTGGCTGGCAGTGTAGGCCGATGGCTCAGAGTGGAATTCTACAGGAATTTCCTTCTTTCAAAGGAAGCTGCCTCACTTAATGTCGTGTCCAATGCTATACTTCATCTCTGGGGTCAGTTCTTATCCTGTGAGTGATCAGTGGCATCAAACACCTGGACCCTTATTTCATTTGGGAAAACTGATGGGCTATCTCAACCCCAGGGCTCCCTTTGAAACACTTGGTACAACTGAGTCACAGCTTAACTCTCCCCTTTGCCCATTGTGATCCCTTCACTATCTTGTGTTCCCACAAATACTTTCCCCCCAATCTCTTGCACACACTTTTTTCATCTCACAGGAAAACCAACCTACATGAGAGAAAAATAATGTATTATTAGTTGGGTCAACTTAAAGCTAACTTAAGTAATCTCTTCTGACTCCTAATACTTCTCTTTCATACTTACTATATTATAAGTATAATAATATATTAGCATTTACACAATTTTAACTTTTATTCAAAAAATACATATAAATGATTTCAAAAGTCAAATGATATTACAATACTTGCTATGAAAATACTAGTGCCCTGGCTGGTGACTCTCCAATGGCTTATACTGCAATTTTATTAATTTTCAAAATTGTAGTGCATGTTTACTGCCTTTCTATTATACGTAAGAGTGAAGATTTCAATCTCTTACACTCGCTACTCCATATTCTGTATCATTTCTCCATTAGACGACTTGAAAAATGCATGGTCATTGTTTAGATAATCATTAGCATTCACCATTCTTGTAATAATCTTTACTGCTGGACTACAGAGAATATTTTGGTTACATTTCCTTCCTTTGTTTATTTTCTATGAGGTTAATCACTTACCTTTAAAAAAAAATTGCTTCGTGTAGTTTTATTGTACCTATTGCTAATTCATCCCCAAACTTTATGTAAAATACCTCTAAGTGTGATAAAGTATATTCAGTCACTTTCAGTTCTATTTTATCCTCCCTCGTGAACATCTGATATCTGTGTTGGTACCCCACCTACTCTAATCTAAATCGCTTGTTCTCTAGCGGGGACTACTACTCTTGTCTCAGGAAGTCCCTTCTCCATGGCCCCGGGATTTGCTGTTATCTAGTATTGAATTCTGCAGATCTCAGATTGTCTTTTTCTCAGCTTATACCCTTGGCGTGGCTGAAGAATGTTCTCCAGTACTCTCCTGAGGATGTATCTCTGGAATAAATCACTGAAGCTATGATGGTTGGGTATAACATTTTTCCTCAAAGTTTGGAGGGCATTTCTCTATTATTGTCTTGAGAATTCTATCATTTTAAAATTTCAAAATATTAAGGCGGTAAAAGTGTTTTAGATTATGTAGGTCACTTTTGTAATACTTGGGTTCTAGGTATAAGGACTCACCCAATAGTGTTCATTTCCCTCCTCCCTAGAAGTGACCTTTCAAAATGTTTGTTTGCTTTTATATGCTTTCTTTTGGCAGTCTTCTCTTTTATGCCTGGTGCTTTAAAATTTAACAATGAAGTATCTGGTTGTGAGTTAGTTTTTAATTCACTGGACTGGGAATCCCTTGGGTTATTTTAATCTAAAAACTCATGTACTGCAGTTCTTGGAAAATTTCTGATATTGTTTTATTAATAAGTTCCTTTCCCCTTATTTCTCAGTTCTTTTGTTCTGAAAATTTTATTAGACATCTTGTATCTTCTAAAATGATTCTATTATTTAAAAAGATTTCTTCAAATATTTTCTTTGTCTTTGAGACCTTTGTTTTTTATTTATAGATCATTTATCTAATTTTATTTTCCAAACTTGATAAATTCTGTCAAGGTATCATTTTCTTTGTTCCCTGAATGTTATTCTATCTTTTTTTTTTAAAGTAACATTTTGTTCTTGTTTTATGAACACATCTCTGATCTCTTTCAAAAGATTTATGATAGTTGCTTGAAATTTTCTTCTGGAGCCTACGTGCCTTTCTTTCATTGCTCATTTCTTTGTTTCAGTCTGGTCCTGGAAGTCAAATTACCTTCATTTATATTCTGATGATCTTTGGCCAGTCCTTCATCTCTAAATGTGAGACACTAAGAAATACATTGAGGTTTCTGTGTGCCTGGTGGATCTTGCCAACTGGTGGCCTTCTCTGTGAGGGACTGGGTTTGGCAACCCATTTCTTTGGCAACCTCAACTGTCAGGTGTTTTCTCATGGGCTTGCCAGACTCATCACAGATAGAAAGCATCCAGCCTCCTACCTTGACACAGAAGATGGTATATGAAAGTTAGGTAACCATTGTTCTGAGAATTGAAGGACAAGGTACTGAGTATCTTTTGTTGAGCATACGGGATTTCATTCTCTCCTTTCATTATTTTTGTTGTCTCTCAGTAAAGCCTCTTGAATCCAGCATTTCCAGAGGATAAACCATATGGCTGGAAAAGAGAATAAAGAGTCTAATTATTTTTTATGCAGATTTTTAATCACTCCATTGTCTTCAGCCTCACTTTACACACCTGATGTCAGAGATAACCAGTGCCTTATCCAGGATTTTTGTGACATTCTGAAGAACAAATAATTTATCTTCTAATTCCCCTGTCCCACTGTCACCAGCATCTGCTTATCCTCCTTACTCTCCATTCAGCAGAGAAGACAAGGCTGAAAACTAAGCCAGTTTCCACTAACTATCTACTTTCCACTTTTTTCAGTTTTGTTGACTTTTTCTCTCTGCTATATGCTCTCTCCTAATCTCCCTGACTTGGTCAAAGTGTGTATTTTTGTTGTCATCTTTAGTGGCTTTTCAGGAGGGAGCAGAGATACATTATTGTGTCCAATCTATCTTGGCTAATTACAAGTTTCAAATTATTTCTTTAATTCTGTCATCCTGGCTCCACATCTATAGAAATAGCTACAGCATACAGCAATGGATAACACATAAAAGAAGCTCGATATACAAATATTGATACTATTGATAATAAACTGAGATGTAAACGTTTTTGGTTTATATACACATGTAATTTAACTAAAACATACCTCAAATTATGAATTATTTATTAACACCAGGAGGAATTTTTTAAGGAGTTTGACAAGGATGATGAGCTAGTGTAGGATAGTAGAACTTGGGATGTAATGGTATGCTTACTTAAGATTAACTCTGTGATAATCAATTCTAAAATGAATATTCAATTTATAATATACCGGAGTGGAATAAACATTTTCCCTCTTCTCATCTTTAACAAAGACTACTCACATCTTGAAGAGAATTCACAGTTATTGCTAATGCCTCAGTAGATGATTAAGCAGTGATTTGAATGGTACATGATACACTCGAGAAGAATATTGATGAAAGAAAGCATTAGACTTGGAGTTTTTATTTTCCTAATGGTATTTCTTTTCAAATTTATTAATTTTCAGCAAAGCATTTTCATATCATACTCCTCTAAAAGCTGGAAAATCATCATTGTGTTTTTTTTTTCTTCAGCAATCAGCAATTTTAAAACTGCACAAGAGAATATGAATATGGTCTTGCATGATAAATAAGAAATTACTCTTTAAAAGTCATACATTGTAAAACTCTTCTTGTGAAATTATATACCGTTAATTTTAAGGGAGTAAGTTTTGAAGTGACATATATAGATAATTCATCAGGATAAAAATTCAGTTACTGGGGCAGTGCCTGTGGCTCAGTGAGTAGAGTTTGTCAGTGAGTAGAGTTCTGATCCCATATAACGAGGGTGGTGGGTTCAAATCTGGCCCCAGCCAAACTGCAACAAAAAAAATAGCTGAGCATTGTGGCAGGTGCCTGTAGTCCCAGATACTTGGGCGGCTGAGACAAGAGAATCGCCTAAGCCCAGGAATTGGAGGTTGCTGTGACCTGTGATGACACGGCACTCTACTGAGGGCGATAAAGTGAGACTCTACCTCTACAAAAAAAAAAAAAAAAAATTCAGTTACTTGATAGTTTTCATATGTTGTATATATCTTCAAAAATCCAAAATTGCATTGCTACAAAGTTAGCTTGCCACATACCCTCCACCATGCAACATACAGCACACAGCAATGATCACCAAACTCTATGCCAGTGCCTTCAGAGAAAGTAAGAGATTGTCTCTGGAGTGGAGTAATTTTAGTAAATAAGAACTGAAATCTTTTTTTTTTTTTTTTTGAGATGGAGCCTCAAGCTATCCCCCTGGGTAGAGTGCCATGGCATCACAGCTCATACAACCTCCAACTCCTGGGCTCAAGCGAGTCTCCTGCCTCCACCTCCCAAGTAGCTGGGACCACAGGCGCCCGCCACAACGCCCAGCCATTTTTTTTGGTTGCAGCCATCATTGTTGTTTGGTGGGCCCGGGCTGGGGATTCGAACCCGCCACCTTAGGTGTACGTGGCTGGCACCTTAGCTGACTGAGCCACAGGGGCTGAGCCTGAAAATTTCTTAATGAAATTTTATGAGAAACCTGAGCACATGAAATCAAATACATGTTCGTGACACTGATTGACCTGGGAAATTAGAGGGGATGAAGGCTGAAACCCTACATGCCCTGTCTTTCTGCTGCCCATCCCTTTCTTTGAGGCATCTCTGAAGAACCTTAGGACTCCAAAGGACACTGTTAGGAAATTACTGAAAGTTCAATCTCCAGTGTCATCCAAGATAACTTATACTTGTTAACATAGAACTTACATTCGAAATTCTGTACTAGAGGCATTACTAGAAATGATGGTAGTAAAATTATTTATTATAATTAATGGGATCCAGAAATGACTATTAATGTAATATTGTCTCTCTCTCATGGGTTGTATTTAGTATTCCAGCAAAAGGTGATGTGATAGAAGAGCTGGAAAGCTGGTTAAATGTACTATGTAATGGAGCATGGTATTGGTCACTAGATAATCAACATCTCACCTCATTGTTTTTTTAAGAAGTCATTTATATTTTTAAGTTTTCAAGTCATAGTATTCTTTTTTTTCATTTTTTGTTTTTATTTATTTATTTTTTGAGACAGAGTCTTACTTTGTCACCCTCAGTAGAGTGCTGTGGGATCATAGTTCACAGGAACCTCCAACTCTTGGACTCAAGTGATTCTCTTGCCTTAGCCTCCTGAGTAGCTGGGACTACAGGCACCTGCCACAACGCCCAGCTATTTTTAGAGATGAAGTCTCTGAGTCTCCCACTCAGGCTGGTCTTGAACCTGTGAGCTCAGGCAATCCACACTCCTTGGCTCCCAGAGTGCTAGGATTATAGGTGTGGGCCACTGCTCCCGGTCTTATTCTTGTTTTTTAAATGGCAATTTTCTATGTTGTATTTTCACTTTTTTCCCTTTATGTTTTGACTTACTATATAAATCTATATAATCATATGGAATTTTATTACCAAGTTACAGCAATCCATGGTCTTTTTTTTTTTTTTTTTAAGAGACAGAGTCTTGCCCTGTCACCTAGACTAGAATTCAGTGGCATGATTATAGGTCAAGGTAACTGCTCACTGTAATCTTCAACTCCTGGGCTTAAGGGAACCCCCTGCCTCAGCCTTCTGAGTAGCTGGGACTACAGACCCACGACACCATGCCTGGTTAATTTTTAAGATTTTTTTGTAGAGATGTGCTCTTGCTATGTTGCCCAGGCTGGTCTCAAATTCCTGCCTCAAGTGATCCTCCTGTCTTGGCCTTTCATAGTACTGGGATTATAGTTATGAGCCACCCTGCCTGGCCTTCATTGCTTTTTTATACATTTATTTAAAGCAGTTGATATTTTGACTAATAGTTACTATCAGTTTACAAGGTAGCATATGCACATATGAAAAATAACTCTTCTCCCAAATTATATTATTTATAGAAAACCGACATTGTGAGAAAGTTGGCCCCATATGCCAGAGGTGGCGGGTTTAAACTCAGCCCCAGCCAAAAACTACAAAAAAAAAAAAATGCTTCTAAGATCTTTGAGACTTTTTACTGGATTTAACTTTTGGTTGTGTGTCAAAATGGTTCTGTCATATTCAAATTTATACTGACAGCACAATGAGAATACATAAATTGTGCATCTATGTTATAATAATAATAGGACAAATCTTTAAGAATTAACAATATTTTAGCTAACTTTGAATGAAATATACAGTGTATTTTATAGAGAAAGTTTAAATCTGGCTACAACCACTTGGTGACAAGTACTATAAAGTGACATTTGAAAGAGAATACTCTACCTCGCACTGGAATGAATGTCCACTGTCATCAGCAATGCTACTTACTGACTGTATGAGTAGCTAGTTGTGGATAGTTATTTGGCCAAGTGGAATACCTTCCTAGTTGTTTTTTAGGACACCTAGTAGAATGCACAGCAATTGTATAAGTTATCAAGTTTTGGTAAACAATTTATTTTCTCTTTAATACATAGTCTTAAAGTATGGACTTTATAGAAGTCTGGAAGGGAAAATGACTTTGCTTTTTTTTTTTTAATAATTGTTTTCTTTATTTTTGCAGGTTTTTTTTTTTTCTTTTGGCTGGGGCTGGGTTTGAACCCGCCACCTCTGGCATATGGGGCCGGTGCCCTACTCCTTTGAGCCACAGGCACCACCTGACTTTGCTTTTTTAACTAATTACTTTGCTTTCTGAGAGAAGACAATTATCAGTAAAGCAACAAAGTTGATCAAATAATAAAGGCTGGAAAGATCGTATATGCCGACCAAAGCTACTGTAAACTATGAAAAAGAAATTTCACCAAACATACTGTATCTCCTAAATTTACCTCCTAAGCCCTACAGATCCACTGACAGTTTCACAGGCATTTAGGCAGCATGCCTGACGGGGTGACTTAGTACCACGCTGCATGTTATGCATCTGGAAGTTTTTAATAAGAGAAAAAGTCTTGCACTGAGAAATTACATCCATAAAGAAACCAGGCCTTTTATGTTCTTGTATATAATTTCCTTCTGTTCAAAGTAATATAATGCTCTAAATTTCAGCTACTTCTAAGGATACTTTTCTGAATATTGGTTTGGTTCTACAATCAAGTTCTATATAAGGAATGCTATGTGTTGGTGGTAAAATCTATGTTACCATTTTTGGAATATTAAAAAAGGCATTTATTTATTTATTTTTTAATCAAAAAAGTGTCCTTGAATTGAGAGTTCTGGGGTATATTTTCTGTTTTCTATGTGTGAGCTCATGACGCTTTAGACTCAGAACATGTTTTATTCTTTTAAGCCTTTTTTTTTTTCCCAATGATAGCAGAAAACCCTTGTTTCTATCATCAATCCTCAAGAAGAAATCCCAGATACAGGAATTTTATAATCAGTGGATCCTCTGCACATGTGTATCCTATATCATTTTTCTTACTATCTTCAACTTATTGTCTCCACTTTTGTTTAATTGTAATCATATGCTACTAACATTTTAAAATTCACATTGTTTTTGCATTTATAGGATGTGATGAGTTTAAAATGTTCATTGAATTTCTAAAAATCAAGAGTAAACACAACAAACAGGTCCTCAGTGAACATTGCCCTAATGTATTTTGTTGTTGGCAAACAGAGTGGACAGGATTGTCTTTGGGATGTAGCTATATTATTTATGAGTCTAAAAATGGAGTATCTTCTATGCTCCTAAATAATACCCTGCATTCTAGTCAGCCACTCTCCTACCTCTCCTCCCTCCCCCTCTCCAACATGAATATGACTCTATTGTGCCTCCATTTCATTGATGACGATTTACCTTGATTGCTATTGGCATCTAGTTTGGGGCTTCATCAGCCTTAGGTCCCAAAGTCTCTATATCTTTCTTAGGCAATAGCTAAACCTATGATTCAATCCAGCAGCATGACTGAGGAAACAGCAATAGCAAATATTAATATTTTTCTCAAATTTTAAATAGTAACTAATTATTTTCTGAAAAATTACTATCAAAAGATAATTTTCAAAAAAGGTAAAATCATGTCTTTCATACAGATATAAAATGAACATGCTTTAAAGGTTTAGTTAAATTTTTAAAGAAGGAACTACATTTATAATCCAAGGATATTGAAATTAATGTATAGAGGAGGCCAAACTAGGCTTTTCCATTGCGGGGGAAGGAAGTCGTTTGTACTCCAAAAGAATTTGCATATCTATAAATAAGAGTTATTTTGCTTTGCTATTAGTAATCTACAAGTTAGGCTTATAAAATAGATTGCAAAGAATCAGAATCACTGGCTCAGTGCCTGTGCCTCAAGCGGCTAAGGCTCCAGCCACATACACCTGAGCTGGTGGGTTCAAATCCAGCCTGGGCCCTCCAAACAACAGTGACGGTTGCACCCAAAAAATAGCCAGGTGTTGTGGCAGGTGCCTGAAGTCCCAGCTACCTGGGAGGTGGAGGCAGGAGAATCGCTTGAGCCCAGGAGTTGGAGGTTGCTGTGAGCTGTGATGTCATATCACTCTATCCAAGGCAACAGCTTGAGGCTCTGTCTCAAAAAAAAAAAAAAAAAAAAAAAAGAAACAGAAAAATTTAAGTGTGAAGGATTTGTTATAAACAAAGAATAGTTT
>CAUYQV010139246.1:0-18106 GCA_963574575.1 Galagoides demidoff | reverse complement strand
CCACAGGCACCCGCCACAACGCCCGGCCATTTTTTGGTTGCAGCCATCATTGTTGTTTGGCAGGCCCGGGCTGGGGATTCGAACCCGCCACCTTAGGTGTACGTGGCTGGCGCCTTAGCCGATTGAGCCACAGGCGCCGAGCCGAGCAGCTAGATTACTTTTAATTGTATGAGAAGTAAAAATTTTAATTTCAGGAATATACATAATATACACTGCAGTTGTTTTAAATTTATTTAAGTAAGTTATAGATAGGCACATGTAATTTTTTAGGAAACAAGATAAAATGATTTCCTGTATTGGAATGCCATAATTTCAGAGTAAAATAATTTAAGTGCTTTTAACTATAAAAGCATTTCCTTTTACATGGATAGTTAATAATTCTCTGTTTTCAATTTTCTTTCCTTGATCTTAGCTACTTTAGACATAATGGCTTTCTTATTTATTTATTTATTTTTTGCAGTTTTTGGCTGGGGCTGGGTTTGAACCCACCACTTCTGGCATATGGGGTTGGTGCCCTGCTCATTTGAGCCACAGGCACCACCCCATAGTGGCTTTCTTTTTTTATCCTTTCTTCTAGAGTTTGTCTCATTTGCTACCCTTTTATGTAAGCTTTTTATCTTTTTTGCCTAATGTATGTAGCCTTGTGAGTTTGATTCATTAATGTATAGTTTCTTTTCTTTTCTTTCTTTCTTTTTTTTTTTTTGAGACAGTGTCCCACTCTGTCACCCTTGGTAGAGTGCCATGGTGTCATAGCTCACCTCAAACTCTTGAGTTTAAGTGATCCTCATGCCTCAGCCTCCTAAGTAGCTGAGACTACAGAAGTCCCTCACAATGCCTGGCTAGTTTTTTAATTTTTTAGTAGAGATGGGGTCTTGCTGTTGCTCAGGCTGCTCTTGAACTCTTGAGCTCAAGAGATCCACCTGCCTCAGCCTCCTAGAGTGCTAGAATTATAGGTGTGAGCCACACCACATCCAACCAATCATTAATGTATAGTTTCTGATGATGAGTTCAGGAATGCTACCCCAACATGGCACCTTGGCATGTGTGAAAACAGCAAAAACGGGAAGGAGGCTTTGACCTTCTTCCCCTTTCTCCCTTGAAGCAGGCCATACAAGAATTCTCTGACCTTCCTCGGAAGCAGGTCATAGGACCTTCTTGTGAGAGGTGCCCACCCTATTCCCTGAGAAAGAATATCCTTCCTTATTACTGAAAACAGGAACACAGAGAAGAATCTAAACCAACAGGCCTTGCCAAGTTTGCCCCAGTTTATTACCAGTAGAGCATACCCACTCTGTGCAATGATACTTCTCCACAACTATCCAGGTCTTCATCAAAATAACAAACATTCACAGGTTTTCCTATTTCTTTGCATCTTCATTTGTTTTTCTTCTGAGAAAGAGTTTCACTTTGTCACCCTAGATAGGGTGCCGTGGCCTTATAGCTCACAGCAACCTCAAACTCCTGGGCTTAAGTGATTCTCTTGCCTCAGCCTCCCAGGACTACAGGTGCCCGCCACAACGCCCAGCTAATTTTAGAGACATGTCTTGCTCTGGCTCAGGCTTGTCTCGAATCTGTAAGCTTAAGCAATCCACCTGCCTCGCCCTCCCAAGTGCTGGTTTTACAGGTGTGAGCCACCAGGCCCAGCCTTACTTCTTTATTTCTGATGGCTCCTGCATCATGTAAAACTTAGATTAAATACATTTGTACACTTTTCTCTTGTTAACTCTTTGTCTTTTGTAGGTGCTTCAGCCAAGAACCTACCTAAGGGTGAGAGAAAAAAAAATCTTTTCTTCCTTACACTGACTTAGAATTTTAAAAACATAATTTATACTTTTAAGTTTCCACTTATGCTATAAGTTGAGGAAATCACTAGAGATTTCCCATGAGCTGGGTGATACACTTACCAAATGAGATGGTCTGGGCACAGTCAGAACAGACACTGCTATCATCAGGACAAACTAGTCGTAAACAACAGTTTCAGACTTACTGGTTCACTTTGACAACAAGTTGCAGCTGTGCAATTATTATCACCAGAATAATTACAGTATGGGAAGCACTAAAACATTCTGGATACTGTATTCATCTGGATAATTAACCATTACTGCCACAGTAGACCAACTCTGAAATCTCAAGGGCTTTATGCAACAAAATTTACGTTTTGTTCACATAAAATGATGTAGTCGGCTGGGATTTTCCTCCACTGGGAGACCCCAGGCCATCCTGTCTGTGTGTGATGCTGCTGTATTGACATGTGGCTTCTAAAGTTACTGCACAGAGGACAGGAAAACTGGAGGAGGATGCTGGCTCTCAGCGACCTTGACTTGGAAGTGATACTTGATTCTTCTGCGAGGCGGGGGTGTAGATAATGTAAAAGGGAGTATCCATTATTTTGCAAGTCTGCAGTTGAACTCACAGCAACTTGTAACCTTTACTGCTGACTCATTGCCTGATTTTGTGATTTTTTTGCTTCTCATTCTCTTGCTAGCTCTATGACATATCTCCAATCTATTTCTGGTTCAGATGCTCAGAAGGGACAATCTGATTGGCATGTTCGTCGTCAGTCTCTTATTTGGGCAGAGTCTTTGTTTCAAGACATCTGATACGTGCTGGCCTACTGAGTAACTGCTCTGGGTTATGTACCCTCATCTGTTTTAACCATCTGGGGAAAGGAGTCTGGGAATAAATTGCCAAGGAATTTGGAGATAAAATGAACATAAAAATGTGACAGAATTATTTTGAATATTGAAAATTTAAGAACATATCTATCATAACAATGTCTTTATTATTATTGAATTATTACTATATCACAAAAGTAAAATTTGTTGAGAACTACAGCTTTATCTTTCCAAGCATATTTGGTAATAGGAATTGAGTAGCTATTACAGGTGTCAGTCCGCAAATGAAGGTGTCCAAAACCATACCTTAATTTTTTCCATAGCTGAATTCAATTTCTATTTTATGCCTCTATTCCATTGAGTGGAAGAAACCAAAGTTTGCTAAATTTCTGGCATCTCTTCCCTTCCCAGTGTTGTATCTATGGTTCAAGGGGTTTATGGAGCATCAAGGCATTGGAAGAAAATAGAATCTTGTCCTGTGTCTGTGTATATATCCATGCTGACCTCTTTTATTTTATGGAGACTGGGTCTTAGTTTGTTGCATGGGCTAGAGTGCAGAGGAGCTCACTTCATCCTTGAATTCCTGAGCTCAAGCAGTCTTCCTGCCTCAGCCTTGTGAGTTGCCAGGACTATAGGCCTGTACCACCATGCCAGGCTGATTTTTAAATCTTTTGTAGAGATGGGGGTCTCACTACGTTTCTAGGCTGATCTTGAACTCCTGGTCCCAAGGAGTTGGCTTCCCAAAGTGCATGAGTCACCACTCCCAGCCTGTCCACCTTGACTTTCCTGTGACACTAACTGCAGCTGAGATCCCCTATACAAATACCCATGTTCCCTCCCTCCCTCCCTCTCTCCCTCCTTCCCTTCCTTCTTTCTGTTTCTTTCTAGACAGAGTGTCATTCTGTTGCCCAGGCTAGAGTGTTGGGGTGTCAGCCTAGCTCATAGCAACCTCAAA
Organism: Galagoides demidoff; assembly: GCA_963574575.1. NCBI lineage: Eukaryota > Metazoa > Chordata > Mammalia > Primates > Galagidae > Galagoides > Galagoides demidoff. The sequence continues at coordinate 14,536 of CAUYQV010139246.1, read as the reverse complement.
CACTGAGGTTCAAGTGATTCTCTTGCCTCAGCCTCCCAGGTAGCTGGGACTACAGGCACCAGCCAAATGCCCTGCTAATTTTTTCTCTTTCCAGCTGAGACAGGGTCTCGCTATTGCTCAGGCTGGTCTCCAATTCCTGAGCTCAAGGAATCCACTTGCCTTGGCCTCCCAGAGTGCTAGGCACGAGCCACCTTGCCTAGCCCCATGTTCTCATTCTTCAATCACTTTATTTTTACCTAGGCACTGTATGTCTCAGCCTCTCTGAAACTAGATGTGGACGTGTGTCTAAGTGCTGGTCAAAGGCCGGTGAATGGGAATAATGTGCCAAATTCCGGGTCAAGCTCTTCAATGGCAGCTGCTGGCCCTTAGCTTTGCACATTTCTTTTTCTCTTTCTCCCAGGCTGAGATGAGGATGTAGTGACAGCAAACCACCTTTGTTTCTGCGAGGGCAGGTGGACAGCATTTTGGGGGGTGGTGAAGCAACAAGGCAAAAGGAGCTTGGGCTCTAGGCTCCTTGATGAGCTGATGGGCAGGACTGCTCCAGCCCTCCGTCCTGTCTGCTACCATCTCTAATGTCTGTGTGATAGAAATGAGTGTTCTATCTTGTTTATGGCTCGGTTGTTCTGGTCCTTTGGAAAGCACCTAGATCAACATCCCAAAGGATACATCCACCCACCCTCCAGGGTAGTAGTCCCTGCTGCACCCTACCTTGTTTCTGGCGACCAGGCCTCTTCCAGTCTGTCGTCTCCGGTTGCTCCACTCACGCCAGGCTCTGTATGCTGATGATATCCTGATGCTTCGTTGCTACCCGCACCGTGAGAAACTGTTCTGTGCTCCTGCGCACCCATTCACTTCATCAAGTTTCTGGCATCATTCTCTGCCACCACATAACTTTGTGGCTTGTTTTTTGAGACAGAGTCTCACTCTGTCACCTTTGATAGAGTGCTATGGCATCACAGCTCACAGCAACCTCAAACTCTTGGGCTCAAATGATCCTCTTGCCTCAGCCTCTTGAAGGGGCTATTGGCACCCTCCATGGCGCCTGGCTACTTTTTCCCTTGCTGGTCTTGAACTCCTGAGCTCAAGCGACCCACCCACCTTGGCCTCCCAGAGTGTTAGGATTATAGGTGTGAGCCACCACCCGCAGGCCACTCTGTGGCTTTGGGAACTTGGAGGGGCTCATATAGGACCATCTGCCTACGTACATTGTCTACAGCTTTTCCCTTCTACTTCTGTACATGCTGCACATGGGGACTGGAGAGCTCTGCAGCTTCCACATTCCACCCGCAGGGAAGCAAACTATTCTGCTTGAGAATACCCAAATGTATCTGGGAATGCTGTTATTTCTCCCTCTGACTTCAACCATAGGGTTCGATTTCGCATATGAGCAGGTCAGACCCTGGGTCCCCTCTCAGGATCTCACTGGTATCTTTGCTTTTCTTTTAAATCTCCCCATTTCTCCCTATCAGAGAAATGTTTCTGAGTCTTGGAGCAGAGGAAGCTCTGTCCTAACATGTCAGGTTTCCTTCTAAACTGTTTATCTTACTGCCTGGGCCTAAGCTTAGCAGATATTCTATTTTCTGGATTCTGCTGTATCATTCCTTCTCTGAGGCAATTGAGTCAGAACCCCTCAGGTGGAAGGTGGTGATAGCTAGAATGATAGAAATGGAAAGAAGTGTCTCAATGGACAGAAGTGTCTGTCAGTTGGGCACTGTGTTTCATGCCTGTAATCTCAATACTTTAGGAGGCTGAGAGGGGAGAACTGCTTGAGGTCAGGAGTTTGAGACCAGCCTGGGCAACATAACAAGACCCTATTACAAACAAACAAACATATTAAAAATTAGCTGAGTGTTGTGGCACAAGTCTGTAGTCCCAGGTATTCTGTAGGCTTAGGCAGGAGGATCGTTTGAGTCCAGAAATTTGAGGTTATTGTGAGCTATGATGATGCCACTACATTCCAGCCTTGGGCAATGAACTGAAACCCTGTCTCAAAAAAAAAAAAATTATTTTTTAATCTGCTGTTTAACTAACTAACAGCCAATATTGCCAAATACCTGTCTTTTAGGCATTTCTTCAGTTAATAATTAAGAATGATTTGTCACTGCAGTGAAAAGTTCATTGGCTCGAGATTTGGAAGGTTTGTGTTCTAGTTCTAGCTGATTCCTCTTCTTTGGGAGGGTATCTTCTACGTCAGTAGTAAAGGGCACTCCCAGGTGGTGGTGTTTGCCTCCTTTATCTGTGGACTTTGATTCTGTTGATTGTATGACATTGGGAAATTGACCTAGATTTCATGCTTCATGTATTTCTATAGCATCTTGTACCTTAGATACATAGAACTTAGGTGAAATAACAATAATAGTTAATATTTAAATATCATTTCTAAGTGCCAAGTACTATTCCAGTGCTTTATGTATGTGAATTCATTTGTGACTCATTTATAAGGTAGATACTGAGATATAATCCAAAGTAAAACTAGGATTTAAATCTACACAATCTGGTTCCGAAGTCTGTGCTCTTAATTATTAAGATGGACAGCTTCTTACAATAGGGAATCCTTTGAAGGAAAGAAAGAAGAAATGTACTTTAATTATTGGAATACTTTCCTGCTTTGATCTATAAATGCCAATCTTTCAAAGTAAACTACACTTCGGAGGTACTGGGATCCTGGCCTAGATCTTTGGGGCCACCCCTTATCAGCCCTCTTATTCTGCCTTGAAAAGGTTTGCTTCATGCAGCCGCAACCTCTTTCACAGAGCTGGGACCAGGCTGTGCTCCTGGCAGTTAGCTCTGATGTCACTGTAGCCCCCTGGCCTGGTGCCTGTGCAGCCATTGTCTTTAGTTGCAATGGTGGACATTTGTGGTTGCCCTGTCCAGGGCCTCTTGTTGGTTGGCCCATCCAGCCCCAGCCCCTAGTGGCTCTCAGGTGCCTTCCTGCCTTCACAGGGGCTGGCTGGGGCTGGTAGGTTTGCCCCTCCTGCAGACTGGGGCAGGCAGCCAATGACTGACCCCTTTCAACAAATGTCCAGCAGGGGCAACCTGGCTCTGGGGTGCTGTCCACCCTCTGGAGTGCTCTGTGAACAAGGCAGAAGGAGCTCAAGAATTTAACAGTTGGGGTTATAATGGGCCACTACGCTCCAGCCTGGGTGACAGAGTGAGACTTTTCCTCTAACAAAATAAAATTTTAAAAAAAGGGCTCAGAGGGCAAAAAAAAAAAAAATTAAAAGTAAATTGTGACTCAATTCTGCTTAAATCATCTCAAATTTCAAGTGAAAACTAGCTGAACAAATGCTAATGTTGCAGTGATTAACATTATTATTTAAAAACAATATTAAACTATTCATTTTAATAAAACAGATAATAAATAAATCTACTTTATTTAACCTATCTCCTTTCAAAAATGGATCTAGGTCACAAATCAATCCAAGCAACTCAGTTGTCATTCCCACTTTCAAAACCAGCATGAACTAAGTAACAATGAAGTAAAAGTTTCCTTACTGTCTTTGAATTATGCTTTTCAAAGTATTTTCTGACCCTGCCGGTGTAATTGGAAAATAATTGCATGATAAAACTCTACCGCCATCTAGTGACAATAGATCATAGGGATCATTGCAGGAGTGTTGCTTTTTTGGTCTCTCTTGGCAGCTACCTTCTTTATGTCAATATTAACCAGCACTCCCGGGTGGCACTGTTTGATCCCTTTACCGTGACCTTTGATTCTGTAGATTATTTAAATAATTTGATATCAGAGTAACTCATGTCATGACATTTCTTACCTCCAAAGCCTGGTTTATTTCATGAAAGTGCTCTCAGGGGAATATAAAAATTTTCTTCCAAGTCAGGGATAGTATCTAAATACTCTTATTGTGTTTTCCCCTAAAAGATCCCCTTTATTTTAGCTTCAAGATGATAAAAATTGGGGAAATCTTCATAAGGTATATTTAAATCATTACGAAGTATTTTGGACATTCAGAAGAACGTAAGTAATATTCATGTCTACTCACTGTATTAGTTGTCTATTGCTGCATGACACATGGAATGTAGCTGCTTAAACAGCCAATAGTTACTACCACAGAATGTTTCTGAGGGTCAGGAAGCAGTGTGGCTTAGCTAGGTGGTTCTGGCTCAGGGTAGCTTACAAGTTTGCAGTCAAGTATAGGACAGGGTCTCTCACAAGTTTGTAGTCAATTATAGGGCTGCAGTCATCTGGAAACTCGACTGGGGCTGGAGATTCTGCTTCCAAAGTCACTCATGTTGTTGGCAGGCTCAGCTTCTTGTTTGTTGTTGGCTAGAGGCTTCGTTCCTCAACAGGTGGGCTTGCTTCCTAGAGCAATGGGGGAGAAAAGAGAAAGAGGAAGGGAGAGAGGGAGAGAGAGGATGAATATGAATGAGAGGATGTGAGAGAGAAGGAGAACATGAGAGAGAATAAATATGAGTAAGAGAGAGAGAATAAGAGGGAGAATGAGAGAGACAGAAGGAAGAGTAAGAGAAAGAATGAGGGGTGGAGGAGAAGCCGCAGTTAAAAAAAATAACCAACAACCTAATCTCAGAAATAATGTTTCACTTCTCCCATAGGCTGAGCACCCCGACCAGCCCTAGTCCCCTTGTGAGTCAGAGGTGACACAAGCTTGTGAAGAATAGTGGGTGGGGCTCACTGGGTCTGTGGTGCTGGCCACTGCATCCGGCCTTCAAGCTTTATGAAATAGTAACATTTTGCCCCATCTGCTTCATGAAACATGCTTAGCTCAAGGCTACAACTCTGAAAGGTGCAAATGGGAAACAGCATTTTCTCCCAGGGGTCGTTTTCAACTACACTATGCTGTGTGCCTCTCCTTGCTCTGTCACTGACGTCTTTGGTGGTTCCCGTAACTTGTTTTTCACATTTATCTGTAAGAAGAGTCTTGTTCTCAGGTGTTATCTGGAAGCTTAGACCAATCTCATATGTAGCTCAAATTGTCTCTCCTTCGCTCTTCTTATTGCTAACTCTAAGGAAGGAGGGCATGGTTCTTTCAGCATTTTTTCTGACAGTTTCTCAACTCTTTCTTGCTTTCTAATTTCTCTACCATGGAATCCAGTATGTGGATTAGAGAAAGAGGAACAAAAAACTACCCCTCTCATCTGGTATTGCATGCCGTCTTTCTTGGCTAATACTGGTTGGGACTCCTTCCTTTCATCTGAGAGTCCACTTTTACAGGTTCTTTGGGGAAACCTGTGGGGATTTAGGGGCTCCATACTGTGCTAGTCCTTCTCCATTTGGCTTCTGGAAATCCTCTCTCTGCTTTTGCTTCACATATTGAGGGCTTCACTCTACACAGCTTCTTCCTTCCCCTGCAGGAAGCAGTTCTCTTGGTCCGAGTCTCTTCCAGATGGCTCATGCCTTCTACTCTCTTCAGGATCTTTAGGTCAATGGGAAAATACCATGCATCGTTCTCCTGCTAAAAAACTTGCCCATCTAATCAGCCTTCTGTTCTGCCCTGCAACTACATGCTACTTCAGCCAGTCTCCTGCCTTTGGAGTTCTTGAGATGGCCCCAAAACAGGCAGAAATCGCAGCAACCAGGTGGATGTTCTTCTGGGTCTCCTAAAAGCACTTGTTACTTTTCTCAAGAGTATCATAGTCTCAGAGCAGCACCAGGGCCTGCAACATTAGGGCTCTGTAAACATCCAGCGAGGAAGTAAGGTACCGATATCCTTCCTTCTAAGCACTCCCAGTTCCTGGGACTGATTAGAGATCCATCACTTAGCTTGGCAGGAGGTGGGAAGCATTCCACCATAGGGAAAGAAGGAATAACGCCAAAGCCTTTTTACTCCTATAAATCCCTTTCAAAGTGCTCCATAAAAGAATGTATAGCCTTCTCTTAAACTGGCTGAAGGTGACCGATGGACATTGATATTCCCAAAACCAGCTTGGTTACTGTTTTATGATACTCTGCAGAAAAGTATCTAGTAAATCTCTTTGGATTAGCATCTTAGCTTGATTTCAAAGATAAAAGGAATAATCTCTTTTTTTTTTTTTGAGATGGAGCCTCAAGCTATCCCCCTGGGTAGAGTGCCTTGGCATCACAGCTCATAGCAACCTCCAACCACCCGGGCTCAAGCGAGTCTCCTGCCTCCGCCTCCCAAGTAGCTGGGGCCACAGGCGCCTGCCACAACGCCCGGCCCTTTTTTGGTTGCAGCCATCATTGTTGTTTGGTGGGCCCGGGCTGGGGATTCGAACCCGCCACCTTAGGTGTACGTGGCTGGCGCCTTAGCCGATTGAGCCACAGGCGCCGAGCCGGAATAATCTCTTTTAATGTCCTGTTAAATTCCACTCAGGTTAAACAATGTAGGAACTTATAGATTTAGTTGAGGTTTCATGTGTATTATTCCTCAATTCCATTCCCTTCTTGCCTATTCAGAGAGCAAACATCATACTGAATTTTGTGTTTTTCAAAGCTATGGATGCTTACTACTATTCCATATTATGTATGTATCCATAAAGAATATATTGCATGAATTCTTTTGAACTTTATAGAAATAATTTTTTTTTTTTGAGACAGTTTCACTCTGTCGCCCTGGATTGAGTGTCGTGGCATCACAGCAACCTCAAACTCTTGGGCTCAGGAGATCCTCTTGCCTCAGCCTCCCAAGTAGCTGAGACTACAAGAACCCACAACAACACCAGGCTTTTCCATTTTTAGTAGAGATGGGGTCTTACCCCTTCTTAGGCTGGTCTTGAACTCCTGAGCTTAAGCGATCCACCTGCCTCAGCCTTGCAAGATGCTAGGATTAAAGGCTTGAGCTACCACACCCAGCCTCAATAAACATTTTTAATAAAACATGGTTTTAAATGCTAATTGTAGAATCTTTGGATTTTAAAGTATCTATACTTGATCTTAGTCAAAAGGCCGGGAGGCGATGGATTTTAGAGTATCTTAGCCTTATTTCCTCAATTACACTGAAGAATTGAAAATTGGTGGAGATTATTGAGCATTCATTCATTCATTCACTCACTTCTTTCTATTTTTTTTTTTTTGAGACAGAGCCTCAACCTGTGCCTCTGGGTAGAGTGCTGTGGCATCACAGCTCACAGCAACCTCCAACTCCTGGGCTCAAGTGAGTCTCCTGCCTCAGCCTCCCAAATAGCTGGGACCAGAGGTGCCTGCCACAACACCTGGCTATTTTTTGGTTGCAGCCTTGGGTGTACGTGGCTGGTGCCTTAGCCACTTGAGCCACAGGTGCCGAGCCCACTTCCTTATTTTTTTAAATTCCAGGTATGTTCCAGGAACATTGCTGAGATCTGGGGCTAGGGAGCTGAGTTGAAGGTCTCTCTATCTTCACTGTCATCTTCATCAGCTAAGAGGTAGAGACAAGTATGTTAATAGCTAAGTAATAAAACACTGGGGAAAGAGGAGGGAGAAACTACTCTGTTTTATTGCTACCAAATGTTCTCTACTGAAAGGCACCGTATTTTATGCCCTCTCAAGAGAGAAAACCCTTAGGATGGAGAGTCTGCAGGGTCACCCCCCTCAAGAGCAAAAGTTGGAAAGAACAAAGGTCTATATCCTCAGTGTAGAGGTAAATAAGAGAAAAGTTTCTATGCCTTGAAGTTCAGGAAGAGCCTTTGGATATTTCAACCTAGGCCTGAGTGGAAGGTGGAAAAATAAATTAGAGCCACAAATAGGTTCCCATGCTGTTTGTGGTCTGAATTTACTCTACCAAAGTGGCTCAAAAGACTTCTAGGAGATAATTTAATTTAATGCAGTCTCTTGGTATGGATTCATGAGACAGGCAGAAGCAAACTCAAATCCTCTTTAGAAAAATGTGACTTCAATCCAAGCTGACAGCTATTGATAAGATTCCCTGGGCTCTAAACTGCATCTCAATTTTAGTGGTATTAAATGTGAAAAGAATATGAATTGCAAATAATGAAATACAATTGCTTCCTAAGAACAGATCAATGTGCCTAAGAATTAAGCCTCCAGAATTCAAAAATTAGATCATATAGAAAATAAAAGGACAAAACAATATTGATAGAAGCAAATGCAAATTATAGAAGAGGGTCCTACCTCTATTCTTCTGTCCCCACTGGAAGAGCAGGATAGGAGCATTGCCCTTTGCAAAAGTTCACACTCTCACATATCCCAGTGACATCATGGCTAGCTCAAGCTTCTTGAAATTAGGGGATGAATGTTGTTCACTATAGAGTCCCCATTCCTAGCATAGAGCCTGGTATAAAGCACGTGCATTTGTCTGCCCAGGCTGCCATAACAAGTTCCCAACACATTGGGTGGTTTAAATAACAGAATTTATTTTCTCACAGGTCTGGAGGCTGAAAGCCCATGATCAGGGTGCCAGCAAGGTTGGTTTCTGGTGAGGCCTCTTTTCCTGGCCTGCAGAAGGCCACCTTCTCACTGTGCTGAGTAAGAGAGTGCTGGTATCAGAGCTCAGACATCAGGTGTATCAGATTAGGACCCTACCCTCATGGCCTCATTTAATGTTAATTACTTGCATAAAGGTCCTAATCTCCAACTATGATCACACTAGGATTAGACTTTAACAAATGTATTTGTGGTGGTAGGGGAAAATTCATCCATGTAGCACATCTCCAATAAATATTTATTAAATTATTATCACTTATTTTGTTGAAAACTTTCTTTTTTTTTCTTTTTTAAAGATGGCCTCATTTAATGTTAATTACTTCTGTAAAGGTCCTAATCTCCAACTATGGTCAAACTAAGGATTAGATTTCAACAAATGAATTTGTGGTGGTGGGGGAAAATTCATCCATGTAGCACATCTCCAATAAATATTTATTAAATTATTATCCCTTTTTTTTTTTTTGAGACAGGAGCCTCAAGCTATCCCCCTGGGTAGAGTGCCATAGCATCACAGCTCACAGCAACCTCCAACTCCCAGGCTCAAGTGAGTCTCCCGCCTCAGCCTCCCAAGTAGCTGGGACCACAGGCGCCCGCCACAATGCCCAGGCATTTTTTGGTTGCAGCCGTCATTGTTGTTTGATGGGCCTGGGGCTGGATTCAAACCCGCCACCTTGGGTGTACGTGGCTGGTGCCTTAGCCACTTGAGGCGCCAAGCCATTATCACTTATTTTGTTGAAAACTTTTTTTTTTCTTTTTTAAAGATGGAGTCTTGCTCTGTTGCTTGGGCTGCAGTGTCATGGTGTTGCTGTAGCTCACTGTGACCTCAAACTCCTGGGCTCAAGCAATTCTCCCGCCTTCTGTTGTTGGGACTATAGATGCCTCATCGTGCCAGGAAGTATGCCTGTGTCCGATGGTCACATCCCATCAGGCATCCCTAACATAATCTAGAGCTGATCTTTCGGCTTTCTTATGCCTGCACGAGTTCCATGTTTTCTTTTCTTCGTGGATCCCTTCTGAAGCAGTTGAGACCGCTAGTCTTCCAGGTATTCCCCTATATTTTATAATATATAAATGAAAAGACAGAAAATACTGAGTGGGAGCAGCTGGAGTTCTCATACACTGTTGGGAGCGTACACTGGTATATCTACCTGGCACACTCTTTGGCAGCATGTTGAAGCTGAACACATACAATCCTATGCTATATACCTATGACACAGAAAGTCTACTCTTAGGTATTTTTCCAACAAAAGTATATCTATAAGTTCACCAAAAGACACAGACAAAAATGTCCAGAGTAGCACTACTTATAATAATTGCCCCAACTTAGAAACTACCTAAATGCCCATCATGGTTTTGGACTGATCTTATCAAAATACATACCTTGTCTGTCTTGGTATTTCAGATGACACAATTATAAAACTGGCTGCATACAATTACCTACTATAGTGATAGATGTTTGTACATTTTACTTTTTGACCTATTTCTTTATGAATATGGTTTGTCTGCTCATAACTGTTATACCCATGTGACTGTCATTAATACAAGAGCTGTTTGGGACGTATCCAGCCATGTGTGTCTCTATTTTTCATATTACATGGCTGGATACTTTCCAGACAGCCCTTTTATGCTGGAGTGTTATTATTATGTATATATGTATGTTATCATTGTCTATTTTATTGTACAAAGTGGCCTCTGAAGTGTTCTGGCATGTTTTTGTGTGTTTCTCAAGTAAATATACCTATAAACATGTAAACAATACCTTTTAAATATTAACCATATTTTTTCCAGAATTATGGTTTCAGGATTTTGATCTTGGTGAGTTATTTATTTCCTTCCTTCCTTCCTTCCTTTTTCTTTCTTTCTTTCTTTCTTTCTTTCTTTCTTTCTTTCTTTCTTTCTTTCTTTCTTTCTTTCCTTCTTTCTTTCTTCCTTCCTTTCCTTCCTTCCTTCCTTCCTTCCTTCCTTCCTTCCTTCCTTCCTTCCTTCCTTCCTTCTTTCCTTTCCTTCCTTGCTTCTTTCCTTACTTCCTTCCTTCTTTCTTTCTTTCCTTCTTTCTTTCTTTCCTTCTTCTTTCTTTCCTTCCATCTCTCTCTCTCTCTCTCTCTTTCTTTCTTTCTTTCTCTTCTATTCTTTCTCTCTTCTTTTTTTGAGACAGAGTCTCACTCTGTTGCCCAGCTTAGAGTGCCATGGCATCACCATAGCTCACAGCAACTTTAAAGTTCTGGATCAAAGGATCCTCTTGCCTCAGCCTCCCAAGTATCTGGGACTATAGTTGCCTGCCCACCACCATGCCTGGCTATTTTTTCTATTTTTAGTAGAGATGGGGTCACATTCTTGCTCAGGGTGGTCTCAAACTCCTGAGCTTAAGCAATCCACCCACCTTGTCCTCCCAGAGTGGTAGGATTACAGGTGAGAGCCACCAGAGCATTCAACATTGAAGATTCATTTGAGATTGTGTTTGTGGGATTATGGTTCAAACCTGGATAATGCTGGTAAAAAATAAAATCAGATGAATAAATCAATTCATGGTATATTCACTCAATGACATACTACACAGCAATGAAAATGAATGATGTCTATGTATATGCAACCATAGAGATGAATCTTCTAAACGTAATGTTGAATGAAACAAGAGGGTCCTGATGTGAGCAGGTGTGTTGGGAATAGGATGTGCATTGTCTGTAGAAAATTAAAAAAAAAACTGACCAAAAATCAGTTTTCATTTTCTTCTTTTTAAAAAAATGCCATTTGCTATTTATTCTATTGGTGATAAAATGCTCCTTCTTGCTGGAGCAGATCACTCCTTCCCCCAGCCCATCACTGGAGGGAGAGAAGCCAGTCACCCAAGGGTGCGTACTCTATGATTCTATTTTAGAATACAAAAATAGGCAAAACTCGTCTGTGCAGTCAGCAGCTGGGATGGTTTTCTAAGTCCTTTGGGGAGGTGACTGGAACAAAGCTCATAGGGATTCTAGGGACTGGAAATGCCCTGCCTGTTGGCAAAAGGGTGTGTTCAACTTATAATAATTCATTGAGCTGTACCCTTATGATCTGTGCACTTTGCTGTATATTATACTCCAATAAAAAGTTTTTAAACAGCTACAGCATTTTTTAAAAAATTAGAAATACTAAAGAATCATCATTTGGTACACAAGAATGGAAAAGCAAGGATCCAATGTACTCAATGCTGCTATGAAACCAGTAGAGAAACAATTGCATTCCCACACAAGAGAAAAACACAGTTAAACTTAAGGGGGGAAGGGAGAGAGAGGAGTGGAGGGAGGAAGGAGGGGGACTGCTTTGCTCTACCTAACAGGCACAATACGAGGGTACATGGCATGCCTCCTGGGTGCTGGGCACAACTACAACTTGGACTTTACCTGATAAATGCAAACAATGTAACCTAATCATTTTTACCGTCATATTTATCTGAAATAAAAAAGAATCATAGAGATAATCTTGGTAATTAAAACTTATTGATTCCTTGAAACCTTTTCTTCTTTCTTTTTTTAAAATGAGACAGAGTCTCACTTTGTTGCCCTTGGTAGAGTGCCATGGTATTGCAGCTCACAGCAACTTCCAGCTCTTGGGCCTAGCTGATTCTCTTGCCTCAGCCTCCTGAGTAGCTGGGACTACAGGTGCCCGCCACAACGCACAGCTATTTTTTGTTGTTGTTGTTGTTGCAGTTTGGCCAGGGAGGGGTTCGAAACTGCCACCCTCGGTGTATGGAGCTGGCACCCTACTCACTGAGGCACAGGCACTGCCCATATTCCTTGATACCTTTAAAAAAAAAAAGATCAGTTGCCCAGGAATGTATTTCTGGCTTGATTTTGGAAAGAAATCTTTCTGTCTCCTTCAGTGGAAATTTATTTTTCTTTCTTTTTTTTGCAGTTTTTAGTTAGGGCCGGGTTTGAACCCATCACCTCTGGTAAATGGGGCTGGCACCCTACTCCTAGAGCCACAGGTGCTGCCCAGTCAGTGGAAATTTCTATCAGGATCACTCAGCAGCCTATAACAGATAGTTGGAGAATTGATCCCTAAAAACTTAACACAGTTATTGAGTGCCTGCCACATGGCAGAAACACCGAGTGTCATGGTCTGATGCTAAGATAGAGGAGCTGCCTCTTGCTAGGAAGCGAAACTGACTTAAAAAGCATTTGCTGTCCTTGGGCCTTAATCACATGAAACCAGGCATTTACCTTTACAAACAGATGGCAGACAACCCATAATAGCTCTCCTTTTCTATTTCTGGGGAGTGTGAATTCTTTCTGAGGTCACTAACTTTGCAAAAGCGGGACAGATCTGGAGCCAGGGAGAAGGAAAGTGGGTGGGTGGAGCAGATGGAGACCAAAAGAAGGAACTGGGGAAAAGGCCAGAAAGAGGAGAGGGGTCATGACTCCTTCTGTCCTCGCTGAGAGGGAATAAAGAGATCAACCAGTACTAAACCATCATTTCCATCACTAAATAAACAAGGACATCCCTTCACTTCACTAAAAAGTAGGAAGGATGAAGGGCTCTTCTTTCCATTCTGTAAGTTTAACATTATGAAAAATCCACATTAGCTTTATTTATTTATTTGTGGTTTTGGCCAGGGCTGGGCTTGAACCTGCCACCCCCGGTATATGGGGCTGGCGCCCTACCCCTTGAGCCACACGTGCCGCCCTACATTAGCTTTATTGATTCCCTTTTTAAAATATATATTTTCTTGTATTCTCCTGTGAAAGGTGAAATGTTCATCAGTGTTTGGTGTTTGAGAGGAGTCCCTGGTATGGTCCAAGGTTTGGCTAACTTTTTCTATAAAGGGTGGGATAATAAATATCTTACTGTTTGGGGACCATGCTCCCTGTCACAACTACTCGGCTCAGCCGTTGCAGCAGCCATGGACAATATGTAAATAAGGGGAATGGCTGTGTTCTAATAAAACCTTATTTGTGGATGCTAAAATTGATTTGATTTATTGGGTCACAAAATATTATTCCTGTTTCGATTTTCCTTCCAAACCATTTACAAAAGTAAAAGCCAGTATTAGCTTGCAAAAGTAAGCTGTACAAACTCAAGTGGTGGGGAAGGTCTGTCCTGCAGGCTCCCATTGGGACTCCACGGTTTTATCCTGACGTCTCCAACTTTATTCCAGCAGTTTCCCAGGTATATCTCACCTCCTGGCTTCCTTGCACTCACTTCTAACTTTTCCTCTTCCTTACAAGCTCTTCTGCTCTCATTTCCTCATTGAATTTTGCCCAAATATGCCAGGTAGCTCTCCTTCCCACGTTGACCTACAGTGGTTCTGCTTTTTGTTAGCTAGAGGACTTCGGGCAAATTAACATCACTAAGTCTCAGGTGTCTCACAGGGAAAATGGGTGTAATACTAATATCCACTTCAATGTACCGTGTATGTACAGGTGTTAAATGAGACAGTGCATATAAACCACGTAGCCCAATGCAGGCTTACTTTAAGTGCTCGTGAATGTTATTTAAGTTCGTTAAATTAAATAACCAGTTAATGTCATTTAAGTGCTTTGTATGTAATAGTCTTGTTTCTTCATTTAAAACTTCCTGGACTCTGATATTTTTCTTGTATTCTCACAACAACTATAGCCTAGGGATCTATATAAAGCAGGTGCTGTAAATATTGAAAGAGATAAACCAGAACCAAATCATCAAATTAGTTAAATTTAAGAAAATTTAGATTTTTTTAGAAACAGTTATATGGGAGGCAGGAATTGTAGAAGCAGCCAGGCTGTTGCTATTGCTGGGAACTATAGGGCAGGCTTGTGTGGCATTCCCAGGCTCTCAATTTAGTGCCTCTTTAAGTATTTGTTCTAGATCTTTTCAGCAGGGGAAAGGTTAAACACTGGGGGAAATGGCTCGGCGCCTGTGGCTCAATCAGCTAAGGTGCCAGCCATGTACACCTAAGGTGGCGGGTTTGAATCCCCAGCCCGGCCCGCCAAACAACAATGATGGCTGCAACCAAAAAATGGCCGGGCGTTGTGGCGGGCGCCTGTGGTCCCAGCTACTTGGGAGGCAGAGGCAGGAGACTCACTTGAGCCCAGATTGGAGGTTGCTATGAGCTGTGATGCCATGGCACTCTGCCCCAGGGGGATAGCTTGAGGCTCCATCTCAAAACAAACAAACAAACAGACAAAAAAAAAAAAAAAAACACTGGGGGAAAGACAGAGACAG
>CAUYQV010139245.1:0-34748 GCA_963574575.1 Galagoides demidoff | reverse complement strand
GTGGTCCCAGCTACTTGGGAGGCGGAGGCAGGAGACTCGCTTGAGCCCAGGAGTTGGAGGTTGCTATGAGCTGTGATGCCATGGCACTCTACCCAGGGGGATAGCTTGAGGCTCCGTCTCAAAAAAAAAAAAAAAAACCATCAATCCCCTAGTTAATCAACATCAATCCCCTTGACATGTGTTATCACAGCTTAATCTTACCTGTTAGTGAGCTTTTGATACATGAAATAAAGTGGGATGCATTATTAAATATGCAGGTGTTTTCAACATTACATTTATTAAAGTTACCCAAGATATTGGCACAGACTATGCATCAAATCCCTCCAACCTGCCCTCTCCCTTTTCCCCAATGAATACCACCTTCCTTGGCAATATCCAGAGTTGCCTAGAGGGACTGACCTTTCTGATTCTTGAAAACCACAGCACATAGCCCACAAGTTCCAGGCTGACTCACTGAACACGTTTCAAATGTGACCTTTGGGAAATGATGCCTCTTCTGACACAAGCACATGTTTTTCTTATCCAGGCCAATATTTTACATTCAATACTGAGAGCAGGCATGGGAAGGGGAAGGCAGGTTCTGGCCACCAACTATAATTAAAGATGACATTTTCCTGAACTTGGAAAATAAACAACAACCTGCAGAATGAATCAGGGCAGAGAGAGCACCAGAGATGAAATGGGCAAAGAAGGGAGCAGCCGATTTTTAAATCATAGACCCCTCGAATTACATTAGTAATTCAGTGTGTCGTCTGTTATGCAGCCAATTTTATAGAAATTATAGAGAGATTCATTCCTAATTAAGAATAATCTGATGGTTGGGCTTGACCCAGTTAAATTCTTATCTTTATGACATCAATCTTTTATAATGCTTCCAGAAGACTTGGCAAAGCCTCCAATTTTATAAGTAAAAATTAATTAATTGGGACATTAAATTTGAAAGACGCTTTTATCTTTTCCCTGGTTCATGCCTTCACAACAGAAAGCAATAATTAACAGTTTTATTCAGATATATAAAATAATTCCTTGAAGATTTCTAACTACTTAAAGTACTCCAGGAATCAAATGATATGATGTCTAAATACCAACAGACAAAAGAGAGAGGATTTTTTATTTTTATTTTGGCAAATATTTTATTGAGACAGTTCTCCCTGGTAATCACTTCCACTAGGATTAGATCAGGTGGCATCTTAAGAAGCTGAGTTGACTTCGGAATAAGTTCGGATAACAACCGCAACAATGAAACCCAACCTAGTTTAACTCACCTAATTTGACTGGCCAGAAAAATGAATCTTTAACCCACCTCTTGAAATTATAATTTGATTGCATTGTTAAAAAATTATTCAAGTAGGATCCATTGGCTTGTTCATTTATTCATCATTATTTTCTTGTCTGGTGCACTTGCAGAAGGATTAAGAAGACCACCCAAACTCCAAGAAGTTAAGAAAAATTCACAGTGGACTAAGTAACTTCACCTGACAGATACTGGTTGGTCAGTGCAGAGAAGCCTCAAATGGTGTGCCCTGTGCTCTGACCTGCTTGAAAGTTTCATCAGAAACTTAGAAGAAGCTGGAGAGAATGAACTGATCCTTTCAGATGAGGTAATTTATTCAAATAACCTGAATTGAATGATAACAAGTAACTGAGTCTAGAGGGAGAAGCCAGTCCTCCATTCTGGGAAGGCCTGAGGGCAGCCCCACAACACACCTGTCCCCAAATTCTGCTCCTCTCGCCACAGAAAGGAGAAAGGTAAGCAATTTGCTTTAGACCAGTGGTTCTGAATCTGTGGGTCGCGACTCCTTTGTAACAATGAAGATATATCCTGCATATCGGATATTTACATTACAATTCATAATAGTAGAAAAATTATAGTTATGAAGTAGCAACAAAATAATTTTATGGCTGGGGGTCACCACAACATGAGGAACTGTATTCAAGGGTCACGGCATGAGGAGGCACTAGGAAGGTTGAGAACCACAGCTCTAGACCATAAAAAATGTACTTATTAGAGCTGATGGCCTTCCCAGGTGGGTCAGTGGGGTAGTTTTAAAATATGATCATGAATTATTTGACAAACCTTATATTGATAGATGGGGTGCATGTCCCTGACTCTTGAGTGTGGGTGGAGCTTAGCAACAGGTCAATCAAGGGAGGATAAGAGAGGTGACATAATGTGATTTCCTAAGCTTAGTTAGGGAAAGCCACACCACTTCTGTTTGGAATCTTTGGGACCCTTACCAAAGGGGAAACCCAGTCACAATGCTCTGAAGCTGGAAAAAAAGTCCATGGAAGGACATACTGAGAAAAACTAGAGCTTATGGCCCTGGCACACCGTCCCACCTGTGCTCTCAGCTAACAGAACTCCAGCCATGGGAGTGAGCTATCTTGAAAGTGGACCCTATGCTCCCCAGGTGACGCTGTCTCATCCAAGGCACTTGGAACAGAGGTAAACTACTGTTTCTGAGCCCTGCCTGAATGGTAGAGCCAGGAGGAAATAAATGACTTGTTGTTGTTTCAAGCCACTAAGTTTTGGTGTGGTTTGTTACTCAGCATAGATAACTGGATACATACACTACTTTTCATTTTCTATATTACATTGGTTCTTGGAAAGGGAAATTATTGAAGACAAATGGCAACTATTTTGAAGGATGGGCAGACATAAATAAGGTTCACATTGAGAGGAAAGCATTAAAATGTCCGGAGTGTTCAGTATCAATTGCATGAGATGGTCCTCAAGAGAACAGGGACCAGGCATTTAACTTGGATTTTTGAATCGAGTCCACAAGTCAACAGAGAATAAGCTCAGGAGAAGGGGATATGGATCCTCAAATATCAGATGTGGAAATCTCATGTCATCCTCATTTCAACCTGTATATTCCATTCAGTTGTGAAAGCACAGTAAAAATAAACCATTGATGAAATTAACCTGTGTCCTGGGAATGTCAATTAAATGATGCCTGGTCTGAATCTTGTGTCCTAAATGGAAAAGATAATGGTGCCATTGACATTCAGCTGGCCAGGACCAGGGAAGTAATGGGTAAGAAGAAGGACCAAGAATCAGGACAAAGATTCAGTGTCTATCTAAGGAGAAAACATCTACTCTGAAGCCGGAGGGTCAGGCTAATTATCTTTTTAGCCCTGTGAGTTTTGCAGAGTCCTACACCCTTAGACTTTTTACTCAGTCGCAAAACAAAGGAGATAATCTCTACTTCCTTCTAGGCTTATGGACAGAATTTTAGGATTGTGAAAGATAATTTACATAAAAGAATATTGCATGGAATGATTTCAGCCTTTGTTTGCTGTTAACTGGGAGGCTTAGAAGTTTAGGTTTTTGCTTTCTTTCAAATGGAGATGTCAAGAGAGATGAATAGAACCTTCTCTAAAGAAGAAAGACAATGGCTAACAAACATATGATAAATGCTGATAGTCCCTAATCATCAGAAAAATGCAAATCAAAACCACCCTGAGATACCATCCCAGTGAGAATGGCCCACATCACAAAGTCTCCCCACCGCAGATGCTGGTGTGGATGTGGAGAGAAAGGAACACTTTTACACTGCTGATGGGACTGCAAACTAATACAACGTTTTTGGAAGGAAGTATGGAGAATCCTCAAAGAACTCAAGCTAGACCTCCCATTTGATCCTGCAATCCCATTACTGGGCATCTTCTCAGAAGGAAAAAAAAAAATCCTTTTTTCATAAGGACATTTGCACTAGAGTTTTTTTTATTGCAGCTCAATTTACAATTGTCAAAATGTGGAAACAGCCTAAATGCCCACCAACCCAGGAATGGATTAACAGGCTGTGGTATATGCCTACCATGGAATACTATTCAGTCACTAAAAGACATGGAGAATTTACGTCTTTTGCATTAACCTGGATGGAAGTGGAACACATTCTTAGTAAAGCATCACAAGAATGGAAAAGCAAGAATCCGATATACTCTATTCTAATATGAAGACAATAGCTAATCTACCCCATATTAGAAGGGGGTAATCCAAACTGAACAGGGGGGTGGTGGGGAAACGAACATGTAGGGAGAGGGGAAGAGGGAGGGGAATGGGGTCACATGTACGGCACAGCTCTTGGGAGCAGGACACAATTATAAGAGGGACTTTAACAAATGCAGTCAGTGTACCCTAATTCTTTGCACCTTCAGTGAATCCCAAACAATTAAAAAAAAAGAGCTGTCCATCAGAGGAATGCCTCCCTGTGGAAAACTGCAAGCCCATTACCTCAAAGTCTTCCTTCAAAGGTTGGATAGCTGCTCAGCTGGTCAGGAGTTAGAACTGCTGACCACAGAGACCTCTGAGAGAGGTCACAGGGACCTTTGATCCCTAAGGGATTGCATAGACTGACCTTCTGTCTCCCGGAATGGCCTGCGAACCCTAGAAGCTCAGCATGGTCAAGCTGTCACACCAAAGGGCATTAGCATCTCTCTAGTACAGGACAGTTAGGTGGCCAGCGGGCCACTGGCATTTAGTCTTTGGAGTTTTGCATTCAACTCTCCTCTCTCCCCTCCGCCAGCAATAGAAAGCTCTTGATTGAGATTTAGAATATTTTCAGAATTCATGTATGCAGAAAATGTTGTCTACCAGACAAATGCCTGCACATTAAAGGAACTGTGAACATTTAGCATGCTACACCAAATGCTGAAACCAAATTTCAAGGGCATCTTGTCCTTTGAATCAGAGATGTTGTCATATATCTTCCTCCCCCTTCTCCTGTGGTGTCGGAGTTAGCACTGAGGAACTAGAGCTAGTCCTTGATGGGATTCAGTCTGGGTTTCTGCTTCATCCCTTCCTAACTCTGCAATCTTGGGCAAGTGGCTTCACCTCTCTGAACTCAAGACTGTAAACAAAACAGAAGTAATGATAGTTGCTTCCTGGGGGTGTTGTAAAAATTAAATAAGATAAAATATGGGCCTGTGCCCAGGGCAAGTAGGAAATTAATACATATTTGCTTCTTTCTCACTGGTTGGTTTCCTTGAGCTATTTCCATGAAACTGAGAAGGATGAGTCTTCTGTCAGGTCCCCCCCATCTTCCTGTTTCCCCGAGATAGACACCAAAAACCTAGTTTCCAGGAGAAATGAAATTTAGGGGTTGGAGTCTTGGTAGAGGGAAGAAACGCCACTATTTTCACTCTAACTTTTTTCCTTATACTTTCCCCCCCAAAGCAGTGGTTTCTGGTTGCCCACCTCAATATCTGTTCTCCCTGAACTCCTTAATGTCACAACCCTGGTATTTTGGGGGTGGGGGTGGCACATTGCCTTCTGTCTTAGCTTTTTTGGGGCTGCCATAACAAAATGTCATAGACTGGGTAGCTTGTAAATGACAGAAACTTATTTCTCACAGTTCTGGAAGCTGAGAAATCCCAGATCAAGGCACCAGCAGATTCAGGGTCTGGTCAGGGCCTGCCTCAGCCTCTGGGGCATGTCCTCACCAGGTCTTCACAAAGTGCAAAGGGAAAATGAGCTCCCTGGGGCCTCTTGGTAAGGGCACTAACTCATTCAGGAAGACTCTTTCCTTATCACCTAATCATAAGTCCCATCTCCAGATGTCATTACCTTGGGGGTTAGGATTTGGGGGTGGGGGGACAAACATTCAGACCATCGCACTCCTTTAGGGAGGAAAGGCAGTGTCTTTCAACCTCCCTTTTAGCTAAATGTTGCTGTGTGCCTGCATTATGGCCAGAGAAGGGCTCGGGGAAGTGGACAGAGTCAGACTGAGGGCAACACCTCCATCTTGTCCTCCTGCTTTTGCATCTGCCCTCAGCCTGAAACTTGTCCTTGCCAACTGCAGTGTCAAAACAATTGTGAATCATAAAGTGACCTTGGAGACGTAATGGAGCGGAAAGATAGGACCCTGGATCTCTGCAGACCAGAAGAAAGGAGCCACCATGGCCACCTTACACTGCCGATGACCGTGCTTCTTTTCCTTGGGAGAGAAATCAGACTCTTCCTCAGGGGTAAGCCATTGCTGTTGGGCTTCCCTTTTGCATACGGCCAAATTGAATTCAAACCAAGATCCATAGGAAGGGCCCTGGGGATAAGACTATTGGGAGAGAAGGTCCCTGGAGCCAGACAGCTTTCCTCGTAGAGGGTTGGGGAATGTCTATTGGAGTACAGAGGCAGGTAGGACTTGGTGGCAGTGCAGTTCCATGTCACAGAGCAGGAAATGGACTGCTCTAATAAATAAATTATAGAGGCTTTCATAAAGGTCCTGTTTCTCTTTCCTTTCTCCCTCCCTCCTTCCCAAATAGTATTATACACCTGCTACGTGGCAGGTAGTGAGACAGGCACTGAGAGTAATGATCTTTGATCTCAAATTAATCCCCAGTTCATCGGGAGGCAAACATCCCAGACATACATCGAGAATCACCACAGAATGTGGAGAGCCCTGAGGATGCTCTCAGTGCCCAGGTCTGGAGCAACTCATCCAGCAGGGCTTAGAGAAAGGGAGAGCTCGGCGCCTGTGGCTCAATCGGCTAGGGCGCCAGCCACGTACACTTAAGGTAACGGGTTCGAATCCCCAGCCCGGGCCCGCCAAATAACAATGATGGCTACAACCAAAAAATAGCCGGGCATTGTGGCGGGAGCCTGTGGTCCCAGCTACTTGGGAGGCGGAGGCAGGAGACTCACCTGAGCCCAGGAATTGGAGATTGCTATGAGCTGTAATGCCATGGCATGCTACCCAGGGGGATAGCTTGAGGCTCCATCTAAAAAAAAAAAAAAAGAGAGAGAGAAAGGGAGAAGCAGGGCCAGGGGTCACCCAGGCTGGGCTCGAAGGGGTGATGGGTTTCAGCCAAAGAAAGGATCCATGGCCCAGCCAGATACGGTGTTATCATGAGTATCATCATTAACAACTCCTCTCCCGTCCCGATGTGTATCCTCCTCAGCCACAATTAAAACCCGGCTCAGAGACCACACAAGACCCCAGCCACTCAGTCAGTGTTGGATACAGACAAGTGCACACTTGGGGGAATTTGCATCTGGTAATTACCAGTTTAATCTCAACAGCCTTGTGATTTGGGAAGCAATCTTCCATGTAACTGGCAAATTGGCTAGAGAATTGCTCCGATTCGTCCTAGGGTGGGTGAGGGCAAAGTGCTTAGGGCACAGCAACCAGACAGAGGCCCCCAGTGTCCTCCCAAAGTGGGGACTCTGCTCCCACAGGTAGAGAGAGTTCCAGCCTCCTGGAACTGGGCCAGGAGAGGGACCAAAATGGGTTAAACAGGCAAGATCACATGGGCTCTCTGAGTCGTAATAGATTTTTTTTAATGATTTTCCTGTAGGGAATGAGCAGAAACATCGTGTGAAGCAAGGGCTGGGGATGACAGTCTTAGAGCACCTACTATGTGCAGGACTATTATTTAGGCATTTGAAATGCATCATCTTACTGAACCCTCACATTAGCACTTGGAGGATTATATTAGAACTCACATTTTACAAAGGAGATTACAGAGAGACCCTAGGGATTGTGAAAGCTTCCCAGGGTCATGTGGGTAGTAGAGGATGTAGGATTCCACCCCCATCCACCGGCCTCCCGAGCCCACACCCTGCGGTGCCCCTCACACGGTTCCACGTTCCATGACTGGCTCCCATAGAAACCCACTCCATGGGACCACTCCAATGAGATTACACTTTTGTGAGTCAAAGGGGCAGGGTGGAGGCTAGTAAGGGGTATGAACCAGCTGTGTTTCTCAGTGTTTCCATGCCGTGGACTTTTTCCCTGTTAAAGAACAACCACTCGACAAGATACATCCACTGGAGATGTTTTATATTCTCTTCCCAAAGGGATGCAAGTTGTTTCTGGTTTCTAAGCAGGAGAAATAATTATATGTGTTTCCTGTTTGTCTTCCGCCAATAACATTGGCCAAGCTATTTGCTAATTACCCCAGAACAATAGGTTCTCAAAAGAAAGTAAAAAGCGATTACCCGGCTACCATTTCACTCTCACACTTTTGGCTTTAAGAAGAAAAGAGAAACACAACTTATATCCTCAGTTAAGGGGTAACCATGTGATGACCTGGCACAGAACAGAAGAAAGGATACAAATATCTCTATGCCACAACAACAACAACAACAAAAAACAACTCATGAACCAAAATGAAACTCAATATCACTGTCAAGGGCTCCTAGGTGCCCTCCTAAGGAGACAAACTCAGACTCCAGGTTATGAACTAGAAAGCTTTCTTTTCTTTGCCCCTAAATTATCCAGAGATATTTCATCTCTCTTCCTTGACAACCCCTTTGGCATCTGGGAGAGGACTGGGTACAGTAGGGAGAACACGGAATTTGAAGTCCTTAGGCAGGAGATTAGATCTGGCAATTCACTTACTACCTGTGTTACTGCCAGTGAGTGATCCCGGGAGACTCACAAGGGCATGGAGAAATACATGCAGACTGTCAGGCAGTCTATAATTTAAAAGAAACAATATAAACATTGGCATGTAAAATGTGAAAGTGACAGGAGATATTAATGATAAATAGAATTCCATTAGCCAGTCCTAGAGCTAGGTATCCTGCCAAAAGCCCTACCTCCTTCCAGCAAGGTGCTGTGTGCATGCCCGTTTCACAGATGAGCAGACCGAAACTCAGAGCAGACAATTCTCTCAGTAGCTATAGAGAAGGTAAATGGGAGTTAGGATTCAGATCCTTGCTTGCCTGACCCCGAGGCCCAAGCATCTTTCCGCTGTACCACATTAGCATTTTCATGTCAATTCAGATATAAATCTGCTATTAGCTGATGCCAGTGACATATTATGAACAAACAATGCTGGAACGCTCAACAGCTGGCTCATTTCCGCAACGTGGCACACCACCCAGACTGCACGGAGGTTGAGATTGATGACTCTTTGTCTCCTGTCTAAATGTCACCATTTGAACTGAGATCACCTCGGCTGCAATGGACATAAGCCATCAAGGATATTAGACCAGTAAGGAAACCTTGGCCTGAACTCTGAAATGTTGTGTTTTCTCACAGGCTCTGCAGAGATGGCGGCATTGAAAATAGGCTTAAAATGCATCCTTTACGCACAAAGACAAAAGGAGTACGTGCAAAACTGGTGGCTGCAGGATCAAACCTGCACACTGGCTATTGCACTGGACCACTGTTAATTTTCTAGCTTCAATCACGCAATCATAGCTACGTAAGATACCCCCATTGGAAGAAACTGGGTGATAGATTTACGGGCTCCTTCTGTACTATTTTTGCAACTTCTTGTGCATCTATAATGCGTTTAACATAAAAGTCTTTAAAATCCATTCAGTGAAGTTACATCATCTAATTGGGAGGGTGCCCCCCACCTCCAGAAGATCAGGCACCCTATTTCTTTTCCTTCCTTCTACAAAATGTATTGAGTTACCAATGTGTGCCCGATCTCCCAGTGGGTGTTTCCCCCTGCCCCCGTCATGTTATTAAGTCTCCATGATAATTCTGTGAGCATAGCATTATCAGGGCCACATCTAACTGGGGACATTGCTGGTAGAGATCACACAATCGATATATGCCCTAACCTGGCTCCTTGGAGAGGAACCCAGTGTGTCTTTCCCAATCTCAAGCTAGTCTCAATGAATATTTGATGAGTACCTACTAGGTATTTAAAATCATGACATGCACCCTAGAAGGCAAAATGAGATTCCAAGGCTCTTTCTCAGCTTTGAGAAACAGTTGATGTAGCTAAGTGTGGAAAACAACAGAATATTCTGAGGAAAACATTAGAAAATAAAAGAACACATGGGGAGTGCAAGGAGGATCTTAGTTCGAGCCCCTGTTCCATGTCTGACTACCTGGGAGACGCTAGCTCCCTGTGCCAAATCTTGCTGGACCCCCATTCTTTCATTTGCAAAATAAGCTTCCACTAAATAGTCCCTGAGGTTCTTGTCAGCTCCAGTGTGTGGTTCCTTACATGTGGTACAGTGACAGCCCCAAGGGGTCCATGCTCTGATGATCCAAGAGAGTGACACAGACAGAGGTTGCTTATCAGAAGAGAGTGACCCCAGGGGACATTTGTGGTCAGGGAAGATGGCTTGGGAAGACCTGGCCTGTCACTGCCTCTGACAATGGGAAGGATTTCTACAGTGAGGACAGGATGTTTCAGGTACCTGTTGCCCATCGCTAATACCGTTAAGACATTTATATTCAACCTTTAGACAAATTCACATGTGCCCTAATAGGGAAAAAAAAAAAAGCTAATTAGCATAGCTAATACTGTTACTCCAGGGAGCATCGCAGAGATTGAGAGCGGGTTTGGCCGGGATACCCCAGATGAGGTGACTTGAAATGAAACCCTGTTTCACTCTAAAACCACCAAAGTCCACTAACTGTACTTCTCTTTGTCAGCGTGCCCTAAATCAAGACGCTTACTTGACTTGAAAACATTGTTCAGTCGAGACCACTGTTACAGACATGGCTGGTTCTCTGAAAGCGGGAACGTTTTTTCTTTCTTTCTAATAGTAACCTCCGTTTTCATTTGAGCGTTCACTCCTTCTTGGAAACCCACAGCCTCAGCCCCACTGCTAGCTGAAGAGGCGACCACAGCTGGAGTGATGCATCCCATTCACCAGGCAATGGTAAATGTTAAACACCATAATGATTGTGTTCCTGCCAAATTTATGACTTGGGAAAATCTTCTTAAGATAAGAATTTTTTTTTCTTTTCAGTCCTGTGGAAATTTAATCTTTTGCTCAGGGCAGGAAGCAATGGGTGGCTCCAAAAACTGCTCAGAAAAATTTTTGTGTTCACGATGAGCCAACTTTCATGTGGGGCTGACCACAGAAGGCAGAGCAGGGACACAGGAGCAGAACGGGTGTTTGGTGAATTGTTAAACTGCTGGTTCAAACTCGCCCTGAAGCCAGTAAACCTCTGAGCTTTTCCAGTTGTTTGCTCTGAAAATTCCCCCACATCACTCAATTGTTAATCATTTAATGCTGGGCCTTCTGAGCCTTGGGACCTACAGAGTTAAATTAATAGCTATAAATATATTTAGCCCTCTTTAGGAGTTTGCAGGGATCCCATGAAGCCCCAAGAACAGAGAATAATGTGGAGAAGCCCGACTCAGGTCCAAAGACCTAATGTACCAGTCGAGCAAAATTAAAGCCCAATAAGTGTTCAGCCTCAGCAAACCCATCAAGCTCACGTCTGAACCTAATAAGTGGTCTTTTAGTTCACGTTCATTTTCCCTCTGAAGATGGATCCCTTCCCTTCCTATTTCAATTTCAATGCCACGGCCTCTTTCACCACTTTCTAAATATCCTATACTCTCCTTGGTTCTGGCACACACACTGTTTTGACTTCTTTAATTATCTTGTATGTCCTATTGCTAGACTCCGAACTTTCAGAAGGCAGAGATAGCTCCTTTAGGATCCTTTATTCCAGGTAACTCTGTAGAGTTTGGCCCATAACTATTTTCTGAATATATAAAAGAATAAGAGAGGAAGCTATAACACATGTAGTTAGCTTGTTAGTAATAAAAAACTCAGCAGGGAGACGCAGGGTACTATTCCTACAGTTTTCGGGGTCACCGCATGAGGTTCAGCTGTTCCCAGAGCACCCCCCACTGCAGGTCGTTTTGGTTACCGGGACGATCAGATGACGAATGGGAAGTGCAGATGGCAGGAGCTAAGAGGAAGTAAAAAGCCTTTCAGGCAGGCATGGTCCCACCAGAGATTTGTGCAGCAATTTTCAAAGTGAAATAGGAGAGGAAATGGATGAGAAAAAGTATAAAATCAAAGAGGAAAAAAAAAGAAGAAAGTTTTCCTTTGTATAGTATGGACTCTTGCAGTTACTGCTATTGCCAAATGAATGTTCCCATTTTCTTGGAAGAGTCATATGGCACCGGGCATGTCACCAAGGTGCAATTTGATCAGCGTTAAGTGATGCTGTTGAGTTTGGGGTCCAGAGTGGAATTTTAACGGGAACAATAAAGCAGTCACCACGGAGCTTTTCTAACTTCAGGTAAGTGAAATATTGATCCTGCAGTTGAAAATGTGGCTCCCGGCTCATCATTGCACAATTATCCAGGTTTCTAGTTGAAAAATATGGCTCCTGGCTCATCATCGTAGGATTACCCAGGTTTCTGGCGATCAGAATAAAACCACCTAATGAATCTATATGTGCATTCCAAATTATATTTTAAATGTTTTTCATCAATTCTCAGACATATCTCATATACTTTTTTGTTTGTTTGTTTCACATTTTAGCTTCTCCGAAATCAGAACGCCATTGGTCTGGCAGGAAGAATCTTCATGTAGCTGTCATCCCCTGCACACCTGCACGTAGACAGTTAAGAATTACAGAAAGAAGGGGAGGGGGTGAAGGGAGGGTAATTATTGGGACCACGCCTATGGTTCATCTTATAAGGGTACATGTGAATCTTTCTAAATGTAGAATATAAATGTCTTAACACAATAACTAAGAAAATGACATTAAGGCTATGTTAACCAGTTTGATGAAAATATTTCAAATTGTATGTAAGAACAGCACACTGTACCTCATGACAGCTATCATTTAATTGAAAAAAAAAAAGAATTACAGAAAGAAGATCCTTTGCTTAAGTGAAAATCCCCCATTACAATAATGGTGCACTCTTTTTTTTTTTTTTTGAGACAGAGTCTCAAGCTGTCACCCTGGGTAGAGTGCCGTAGCGTCACAGCTCACAGCAACCTCCAGCTCTTGGGCTTAAGTGATTCTCTTGCCTCAGCCTCCCAAGTAACTGGGACTACAGGCACCCACAGCAACGCCCTGCTAATATAAGGGTGCGCTTTTCTAAGAAATGCTGTGTAACCAGTGGTTTGGGGATGAGAAAAACCAGCTATTCTTAACTGCTCCAAGTTGAAAAATGACCCTGAAGATTTTGATTCTGAAGATGAAGAAGTTATATTGATTTCAATTTATTGAAGTCCATTTATTTCACTTTTTTTCCTTTTGGATTAAGATAAGGGTAGATACGATTAGGTTACATTGTTTATGTTTGTTATGAAAAGTCCAAGTTCTCCTTGGAGTCCTTCTTTTTAAAACAAATGCATGACTTATATATGACAAAATCTACCTCTAAATAAGTCTAAAGGAGCTGTTTCAATGAGTTTTAAAAACTCAAAATGATAAGAAATCACTGTCATAGTTTAATTAGCAGCGTTTTTTCTTTATTAGTTATATACACAACAACAGTACACCTTAATATTAATAGTTTCTTAATACATTGAAAAAAATTGTGTTAAGGTATAAGTATCAGAATTCAAGTTTATAAAACACATCCCTAAATCAATTACCAGTTAAAGAAGTGACCTGAGCCCTTTCCTGTTGATAATTATGGTAAATGTGTAATGTTTAGGAAGAGAATTTAAAAAACAATAACTCAGGCCAAAAAATAATACAGGGCAAAGTGAAGATTGCCCATGTTACATTGAAGCCTCATCCCCCGCCCCCCAAAAAGTTAATAACGACCCAGTAGCTGCATCCCTCTTGTCCTCTGACCACATGGGTTTACCTCTCTCCTGGAAGGAGCAGCCTGTGGTTTTATACACTAGTGTTGTCTTTGAACAAGAATCGTCAGGTTTTAGAAGGGGAAGATCTCACAAACAGAGAGCTCTTCCTTTTATAGATGAAGCTTCAAGGTTGGTTCTGATGCTAAAGTCACTCCCAAAGTCATGTTCAATCTAAGACCCATGATCACACAATCAGAAACATATAAGAAAATTTGAGAACATAAGTACCAGCTGGATCACGGATCATCAGATGACCTCCGTTCATTTTAATATCCACTGAGTGTCTTCTTGTGGTGGGTCCTTTGCCTGGGCAATCTCAAATAACTGAGCACTCACAAACCCTGCTTTTCCATGGCATGGGGGAAAAAAAAACCCAAAGCTGTTTGGGTTATATACTTTGTCCAAGGTTATGTAGCTAGGGGAAGAGGTGGGAACCAAATCAGGTTCTGTGTGATTCAAAATTGCTTTCTTCCTGTTAATGACACACTGCCTTGAAGTACAAGCACGAGGAAAGGTTGTGCTCTTCTGAAACTGACACTCTTTGGGAAAAGAAATCTGAAGACTCAGAGCAACCAGGCATGGTGGTTTGGGTCTGTTGTCCCAGTACTCAGAAGGCTGTGGTGGGAGATGGTTTCAGCACAGGAACTCAAGTCCAAC
Organism: Galagoides demidoff; assembly: GCA_963574575.1. Classification (NCBI taxonomy): domain Eukaryota; kingdom Metazoa; phylum Chordata; class Mammalia; order Primates; family Galagidae; genus Galagoides; species Galagoides demidoff. The sequence continues at coordinate 20,602 of CAUYQV010139245.1, read as the reverse complement.
CTGGACAAGATAGCAAGACCCTATCTCTTAAAAAGAAAAAAAGACTCACAGCATTTGCTTCAGTAGACATCTGGACACCAGAGGCTGAAGCAGTCCCCTTCCCCAGTCATCTGCCACTTTTCCGTGGTCAACTACTGTTCCTGAATTAAGCTTCATTGCAGCTATCAGTTAACTCTTCAAAAAAGCCTCTAAGACTGAGTTACTTCCTCCTGTCTGCTTCCCCAGGATCTCATGTTTCCCTTTATGCATTTATGTCTTTGCATCTCACCGAGGACAAGGAGCACCCTCTCCACCTCTACGTCCTCAGGGCTAGCACAGATCGGCGTGTATAGATGACACCAAGGCACGACTGCTGAGTGAATCCATACCCTGAGTGGACTGTGAAGACTCATTTTCCCCTCCACAACCAGAGACTCGTGCTTCCTCTAGAAGAACAGCCACAATCGAAATCTTCTAAGTGGAGGGCATAGGAGGGAAAAAGCAGTTCCGGGCCTCTTCACTAACGGTAGTGGAACGAAACCCCCAAACACGTCATAGGTGAGGGCCGGTCTGTGGAAGGCAAGGAATACCAGCTTCTGTGCATCATGCAATTTAAGATTAAAAAGAAATCAGGCACCAGCAAAACCTTTGTAAGTTCCTTTCCCCACATTTTATATTCCCCTATTGTTTGGCAGCTCATATACCCCTGCACATCCCTCTCTTACAGGATGTTTTGGGGATGGCAGAGTGTGCACAGACCATAGAGACCTTAAGGCGGTGGTTCTCAACCTTCCTCATGCCATGATGTTTTTTCATTGTTACAAAGGGGTGGCAACCCACAGGTTGAGAACCACTGCCTTAAGGGATTTCTAAGACTTCGTAAGTGAATGATGTGAGTTCAAGAATCCAGGATCCTAAAATGCTCACCATCCTTAATCACTAGGGAAATGCAAATCAAAACTACTTTGAGATATCATCTACCTCCAGTAAGTTTAGCCCATATTACAAAATCCCAAAACCAGAGTTGCTGGTGTGGATATGAAGAAAAGGGAACACTTCTACACTGCTGGTGGGAATGCAAACTAATATGTTCCTTTTGGAAAGACGTCTGGAGAACACTTAGAGAACTAAAAATTGACCTGCCATTCGATCCTACAATTCCTTTATTAGGTACATTCCCAGAAGATCAAAAATCACATTACAATAAAGATATTTGTATCAGAATGTTTATTGCAGCTCAATTCATAATTGCCAGGTCATGGAAGAAGCCCAAGTGTCCATTGATCCACGAATGGATCAATAAACTATGGTATATGTACACTATGGAATACTATGCAGCCATAAAGAAAGATGGAGACTTTACTTCCTTCATGTTTACATGGATGGAACTGCAAAATGTTCTTCTTAGCAAAGTATCACAAGAATGGAAGAAAAAGTATCCAGTGTACACAGCCCTATTATGAAACTAATTTATAGTTCTCAAATGAAAGCTACAACCTAATTCTAGCCCAAGAATATGGGGAGGGGGTCGGGGAGGGGAGGGAAGAAGGGCATCTGGGTGGTGGGAAGGTGACTGGAAAGATCACCTATATGGTCTGTCTAACAAGGGTACAAGTGAACTTTTCTAGAACTAGAGTATAAATGTTTTAACACAATAACTAAGTAAATGACACAAAGTCTGTGCTAACCAGTTTGATGAAAATATTTCAAATTGTATATTAAAACACTACACTGTACCCCATGTTTGCTTTAATGTATACAGCTATCATTTAATAATAATAAAAAAAAAAGAATCCAGGATCTTCACGTTCCTATCCTGTTTCTTTGTTTTTAGAACATATTCGACATGCTGCTCCCAATTATTTGAGTGTGAGATAAAGGTCCCTCCAGGTTGCCCAGGACGGGCCCCTGCTTACGCCTCCCTCTTCACCTTCCCCCTTCTCCTTTCCCTCACTCTGCACCTCCCCTGTGGGCTCTCCCACCTTCCCAGACACCCCAGGGCTTTTCCAACTCGTGCCCGCCTCTTCTTGGAGCCCTTTGCTTTTCTCTCTCCAGCTGGCCAATCCTCTTCCTTCCAATCCCAGCTGAGTTTCTTCTCCTGGAGGAAGCCCTTCCTGCCCATCTGGGCCTAGGTGAGCTAACCTCTCATTGCTCCTGTCCCATCACCCCATTCTCCAGGGGAGCACTTATTACAATTGAAATTAAGTAATTATGTACGTAATAATTAGTTTGATAACTGTGTTCCCCTTTTAGCAACGTCCTAGGGGCAGGGCCTACCGTGCCTTTTCCTACTCTATCCTTACACGTGACACACAGTGCCTTCAATGCTCAGAAGGCAGTTGGACCTAAGAGAAGGCACAAAGGAAGGAGTGATTCCATCTTGGTTCCTCAGTTTCTGCCGCTGGGATGCAGCGGGTGTGGGGAAGTACAGAATAGCTCACATTCACCATTCTACCCTTTCCCTCCTGCTGTTTTTCATCCCGAGAAAACAGCTGCTTTCTCAAAGGATCTCTGAATCTCTCCTCCTTAAATGGTGCGCGCTCCCTGTTGGGCACACCCCCAGATGCAGGCTGCAAACACACAGCTCCCCCTGAGGAATCACATTGACTCAGAATTAACGGCCATTCAGAGACCTCATTGAAGACGCCATCTGGGATGTTATCGCTCTTCAGAGGTAGATCATATTCTGAGAAAATCTGTCAAAATGTGGAAAGAACTCATCCGAATGGTCAGGGCAGAATCGAGCTGTACTTTCCCAGGGAAGCAGAGTCTGAGGCTACAGGTTTCACCGCCTCTGAGGGAGAGGCTCGAGGAGGAGGGGCTGTTCTTTTCTTCGTTTTCAAGAATCAGGGGAAATCAGAAGTTCAGAAACACAGGTACAATGGCCCCAGACTCCTCTGCTTTTTCTGAGACATCGCAATGAAAACAAACTCTCCTCAAGATCCTCTCTGGAGGGTATGTGTTTACTTAGAACCAGGTTTCAATTCTTACTTGGCTACTCAGACCCTGTGAAGTTCATGGGCAAATTTCTTAAGCTCACAGAGACCGGGTATCTGGACCTATATTTAGATAACAAGGTCTCCTGCATAAGGCTATCGTGGAACTGAATCAAAGTAAGGATTGTAAAGACTCTAGACTATAAGGCCTGGAATTTATTAAGGACTCAAAATGTTTACTAAATAAATGGGATCAAGGCATGGTACAAACTTAAATTTTGTTAAATTTTCTTAAAATCTCTTTACAGAAAATAGTGTGAGGTGTCTTTGACTAACGTTTTAATGGTAGGAGAGAGAAAACCATGGTCTCCTAAGTGCCATTGGCAATACAGTGCCAGCGAAACAGCTGTGGTGGGAGTGGCGTAGAGAATATTTGCCTATTTCCCTGGTGTAAATACTCCCACCATGGGCTGTTTAAAGCTGTCACAAGTCAACAATTAGCTCCCAACACTTATGAATACATAACAATGGGATCTTGGAAATCAATAAAAGATAGTTGTAGCAAACGACATGGGAACGTGTTTCCCCCTCTTTTCAGATGGGTGGCAAGCCTGGAGTATTCCTGGAGAAACCCAAAGAATAAGCCTGCCCCCTCAGCCCTTCACGAGGAGCCCTGGGTGGTATACCAGGTGCTCCCCGCTCCCTCGTCATCTCTTTCAAGCCTGCACAGAGCCACCCTCTGCCCTCCGTGGGTAGCACACTATTGTTACACTAGGGAACTGCAGCATTATTCAGCAGGCACTTTTGAATTGAAAATAACATTTGAAAAGGATTATCTCAGGCAAAGTCATCAACTGCTGTGTACTCATTGAAGTTAAAACAATGCAAGATTGATTATTTTTGTAGTCTATGCAAATTACAAATGGCACTGCTATTAAATCTTTGGTATTTTACTTCACCTCCAAGTGCTTCCCAATTATTATTTTCAAACCAAGAACCTGGCTTTTTTTTTTTTTTTAAACCACATCAAGATGGGTCTGTATCTAACACCCCCGTCTAGAAAGACAAAAATGAAGAAAAACAGCAGATCACACTTGAAGTATACTAATGATCTTGAATATATATGAAATAAAAGGCAAGTCCTTTATGACGGGAACTCAGTTCTGTGTTGATTTCTAATCTCCCACGTGACATCTACAATAACAGGGCATGTCCTTGGTGAAGGGGCTTCATATCTAATTATATAGTTTTATCTTTTCCCAGAACTTTGCTGGGCCCAACCCTCACTTACAGCCTGAACTAGTTAGTTTATCACTTTCACACTCACTTGAGGGTATATCCTGGATGTCAGGATACCTAGCAGCCTTCCATATGCACAAACACACCTTGAAGCTATCAAGCTGTATGGCCTCAGATACAGACAGGGGCTTGGGGGAATCATTTCTTTTGCATGTCTGGCAGTGTGGGGTGGGCGGGCGCAGGTGCTAATATTTGCATAGCACTTACTGAATACCCAAACACTATGCTGGAGCATTACACAAATTAGGACAATGTATGATCACAGCATTTCGGGAAGACAGATAATTATTTCCCTCATTTTACAAATGCAAAAGCAGATGCTGAATTACCAAGAAAAATTTTTCCAAGGCCCATTTGAAATGGACCAAGTAGGATTTGAATCTGGGTTGTTCTAGATGCAAAAAGCAACACAAAAGAAACAAACAAAAAAAGCATTGCTTTCTCTGCTGTATCACTCTGCCTTGTGAATTCATTCCCCAAGAGCTCACTGGAGGCGTGTCACATTCCCTCCATCTACTTAAAGTCAAAGCAAAGGCACATTCTGTCTCCACCAAGTCTCAAACTTGAACTTGAGATGATGTCACAAGGATAGGCAAATTAGATCAGTACAGATTTATCAAGGTCTTAACTTCACTTACTTCACTGGATGGTGCTGGGTGTAGAATAGCCGCAGAGTCCTTCCTGGAGGGAAAACCAGACTCCTATGTGCAGAAAAAAGATGGTAAGATAGAAGCTGGTTACAGCCCGACCTGAACTCCTCCCCTCATCCCTGAGCCCGACTTGCTCTGCTCACTTTGAGCCATCCTGTCCTCCTCCCTCCTCCACTGCTCTTCCCACCCACTTCCTGAGTCATCTGGAGCCACCTATCCCGCAGCTCTGGGACCCTCCTTACCTCCCCCCTGCCCCCAGCAGAGCTGCCATCACTGCCCATGCACTGAGCTCCACTGTCCCTTACCTGGGCTATATAGACAACTTAAAAAAAAAATTCAGATTCATATGAGGGTCCAAGTTATTAGGTTATATTAATTACATTTGTTAGGTAAAGCCCAAGTTGTAGTTGAGCCCTTCATGCAGGAGGTGTGATCATTTGGCTCAAGGTGCATCCTGCCCGTTAGGTCAGACCTTACACTGCCCCGTCCCTTCTCCCATCTCTCTCCTCCCTCCTTTTCCTCCCCATAACTTCAGTATAATTATGTTTTTCTCTAGTCTCTTTTTTTGTTTTTGTTTTGTTTGAGGTGGAGTCTCACTCTGTCACCCTAGGTAAATGCCGCGACATCATCATAGCTCACAGCAACCTCAAACTCTTGGTCTCAAGTGATCCTCTTGTCTCAGCTTCCCAAATATCTGGGACTACTATGCCTGGCTAGTTTTTCTCAATTTTTCAGTAGAGACGGTTTCACTCTTGCTCAGGCTGGTCTTGAGCTCCTGAGTTCAAGCAATACACCTGCCTTGGCCTCCCATATTTTTGGATTACACACATGAGACACTGCACCTGGCCTTAAACAACTTGTAAACTAACTTTCTGTCTTATGCAATCCTGCCCAAACTCCCAGATTAATCTTGTGTTTACATATTCCACTGTTATCATGACATTCCACCGCTTGAAGTAATTTTCAGACTTCAGAAAAATTAAGCAAGTAACATTTTCCCTAAATAAAAACTATATATAGATAATAAAACATGAAAACAGTGTAGACTTTAGTCAAGGGAGTCTTTGCCCCCTTAGACTCTCTTTCTAACCCCTCAGTTAGAATATTCACCTGCACAGAATACGGGTCAGGGTAGCACAATCTGAGATCACTGCCCCAGGGAATACAGTCAGCTCATTAGCCTATTATTCAGGGCCACCCTATGGGGTTACTGCAACACTAGGAGTCAATATATTCAAGACACTCAGAGCATTCCTGGTACACGGCAAAAGCCCAGTAACTGTAGTTTGCTTTACTTGTCAGTGTTGTTTCCAATCTGTTATCCATTTACAAACCTTAAGCTTCAGTTTATACGTCCTGCATTTTCAATCCCCAACTGGCTGTCTCCAGTTATTCCCTCAAGCTACTTTCTCAGCTAGAAAACTTCCCGGTCCAATCTCCGTAGGGACAACCCTATCCCTCTTCCAAGGCCCACTGCCCGGTGGATCATGCCAGCTAGAAGTCATTGCTCCTGCCTCTGAATATGTCCAGACTTTTCCGCAGGCCTCTCCGAGAACTTGGTTACTTGTGTTACTCACTGTTCTATCACTTCCACTCCAAAGAGCGGGCGGGGATCAGCCATTTTTACCCTTGCTGCTGTTTCTAACCTACCTCGTCTGTTCTCTGTAAATGGTGAAGGAATGAATACCACCCATTCCATCCCTGTACGTGGGGGTGCAGAGACACATTTGGCATGGCACCTGCTATGTTCATTGATGACATCTATGCCTCTGAGATACCCCAAAAGGTCATGGAAGTTAAACAACTCTGCTTATTCAAAGTATCTCAGATCAAGTCATACACAGCCTGCATGTCAAGCTTGTTTTGTTCCAGGGAAGGTTTCCTTCCTGTTGTTAATGTAGAATTTTTTTCTCCCAGCAGGTGTGGCTCTGCACACCATCACTGTCCCATTCAGTGGGTCATGACTCTAGTGAATAAAGAATCCCAGGAGACAGAACTGCCCACAGCTTCCATGGAAGCCCCAGCCTCCTCAGCTGCCCTGGCTGGGCTGCTTCACTGAGCCTCTGCTCTCCTGTTCCTGGTCATCCTTCAAGCCTCTAAGGGGGATTTTATAAAACATAGATGTGCCCGCATGTTTTAGTTCTTTTTTATTTCAGAGTATTACAGGGTTACAAATGTTTTGGTTACCTGGGTTACTTTCGTCCTGCTAGAGTCAAAGTTGCAAGCGTGTCCATCACCCAGATGATGTGTATGGTACCCATTAGGTGTGACTTCACCCGCCCTGCCTCCTCCCTCCCCCCGGCTTGATTTTCTGTTGCGTTTTACTTCCAACCGTGCATGTGAGTGCTGATCAGGTTCATTCCAGTTTAATAGCGAGTGTGTGTTTCACTTATCTTTCCATTCTTGTGATACTTCATGTAGGAGAATGGCCTGCAGTTCCATCCAGATTTTTGATGGCTGACTAGTACTCCACACCCACATTCTCAAGTGCGTCTCTTTTCTAAAACCTTCAGTGGTTTTTCATCATAAACAGCCACATTTCTTAAGGTGCGGTCCAGAAGCACTCGGGGTACTTATTAGAATGCAGACTCCCCAGCTCTGCCCCAGACCTGACGGACCCAGCAAGCTGCTTTTTAGTCGATGGCCTCACGTGCGATTTCTATGCATGCCCAGGTTCAGGCACCCCAGCTAGGTGTTGATTTGAGGGTTAAAATCCGAGCCAGGCCATTATGCAGTGTCCCCCAGCTGCAGCAGTGTCCTTCACATCTCTGTCCCCACACAGGTTGTTGCCACCTGTGTCCCGGTCCCACCTTGTCTGGCCTGTGTCCCCTAACACTCTGGGCCCACAAAATCTTACCACTTCCTTCCTGCTGTCCAGGAGACATCACTGCTTCTACAAAGCATTCTCTCCATCCTCTAGGCGTGTTCAGCCCTCCCCTCTCATGGCACGTTACCCACCTCCATTCACAGTGTTCTGTGAATTCTGAGCTATATGCTCTTCTCCCATCAGCCACCTGCCTTCAAAAGCTGGAACCATGCACAGCCTTGGTCAGGCCAGCCCTGTGTTTGTGAACCACAGTAGACCAGATGCAGGTGGTCCATCCCTCTCCCTGCAGCATCCTCACTGAGGGACACTGGGTGTAGCCACACTTCACTGAGCCTGTTTCCTCCACTGAGAAAGGCCACAGCATGCCTAGCTAACTCTGACTTTTTGGATTAAATGTGATCATGCATGTGAAGGGCTAGAAGAGCGCTCAGTAAAAAACAGCCACACTTCATAACTAACAGCTACGCTTCCATTGTTTAAGTGATGTTACCATTAATATGTCATCTCATTATGCCCAGGGGGAGACAAAAATGCTGGCCACCAGAAGACAACACATCATCACAGACCTTGTCCCCTCATAATGCTGTTGGGATTAGGCCTCCATCCCTGACTGATCAAACTGAAAAGCTTCTGCAAAGCCAAGAACACAGTAAAACAAGCAGGCAGCCCACAGAATGGGAGAAGATATCTGCAGGACGGTCTGATAACTAGAATCCACAGAGAACTCAAACTAATTAATAAGAAAAGAACAAATAACCTCGTTTCATTGTGGGCAAGAGACTTGAACAGAAGCTTCGCTGAAGAAGACAAGCGCATGGCCTACAGACAGAGGAAAAAATGCTCATCATCTTGAATCATCAGAGAAATGCAAATCAAAACCACTTTGAGATCTCATCCAGCTCCAGTAAGATTAGCCCACCTCACAAAATCCCAAAACTACAAATGTTGGCGTGGATGCAGAGAGAAGGGAACGCTTCTACACGGCTGGTGGGAATGCCAGCTAATGTGTCCTTTTTGGAAAGAAGTTTGGAGAACACTTAGAGAACTAAAAATAGACCTACCATTTGATCTTACAATTCCTCTAGTAGTTTATCCAGATGACCAAAAATTATTTTACAACAAAGATACTTGCACCAGAGTGTTTATTGCAGCCCAATTCATAATTGCCAAGTCATGGAAGCAGCCCATCGACCCATGAATGGACCAATAAACTGTGGTACATGTTTACCATGGAATACTATGCAGCCACAAAAAAAGATCTTTTATGTTTACTTAGATGGAGCTGGAACATATTCTTCTTAGTAAAGTATCTCAAGAATGGAAGAAAAAGTATCCAATGTACTCAGTACTATTATGAAACCAATATGTAATCACCGACACTTTCTTATGAGTGATAAAACACAACTATAGTCTAGAAAGAAAGAGGGAAGAGGCAGGAGAGGGAGGTTGGGAGGAGTGAGGGTATTCAGTGGGACCTCACCTAATGTGCACAAGGCAAGGGTACATGTCAAAACTATGAAGAGTAGAGTATGAATGTCTTAACACAACAAAGTAAGTGAAGTGAAGGTTATATTAACCAGTTTGATGTAAGCATTCCAAATTGTATATAAAATCAGCACATTGTATCCCATAAATGTGTTAATGTACACAGTTATGATTTAAAAACAAATTTTTAAAAAAGGAAAATAGACTTAGATTTTTTTCCCATTTTACCTTATAAAAGCCCAAGGTCTTGTCTTTGCTGAGTGATAAACCGGAACTGAACTCCCCCAAGGGGTCTCTTGTGATTTCTGATGGTTCCCTTGTGGTGCAGGCAGGACAGTGCCCAGGGGAGGACCAGGGCCACTGTGTCTCAGCTGTGAAATCATCTGCTCTGAATTGCCCTTCGCTCAGCACAGATCAGGCCAGAATATGCAAGACTTTTCTAGATGCTGTGGATAATAAAGGAGAAGAGAGAGCAAAGAAGTATTTGAGCGTGTCCTCACGTAATGATGCTAGGTTTCCTGAGCATCCTTTGTGTGCTTCATTGAGTCCAAAAGTACCTACCATAGTACCACAGTTCATTAAAGACCTATCCTAGACCAGGCACTATACAATGAATAATAGAAGTCTCTATGCCAGTAAGTAGACAGAAACCCTTGTTCCTGCTCATTCTCATGGGATGATGATGAAAAACAATAAGCACAATAAAGTCTATGGTATAATACGCTGTGTGCTCTGGGGAAAAAACATAATAGCATACACTAAGGAGAACTTACCTGTACTAATTTAATGACCATTATTGTTCAGGCAGATGCTTTTATTATTATACCTACTTTCTACATAAAGAAATTAAAACCCAGAGAGGTTAAGTCACTTGCCCAACTAGCAAAGGATGAAGTCAGAGTTTGAATTCAGGCCTTCTGATGGCAGAGTCTGCACTGTTCACCACTGTGCGTGCTGACAACCCATTGCATGGGTCCACGGAGATCCTCATTGGTGCCCTGTCTTACTCAACCTGAGACTACCGTGTGGGTCCTGAACTGGACAGCTCCTCTCCCAGGGCAGATGGAGACCTGAGCATGCACCTGCTCAGTGAGAACCAAAGTGATGACAATGTTCATCCTTCACTCTGGCCGAATGCCTTCCCTCGTGGAGTGTAGAGTCACGGAGCATCAGAATTCTCCTTGGCTGTGGTCACACCATTCAGCGCCTTCCAGGAAGAAGACAAGGTTAATATCCACTTTTTCAGGGAAGCCCAATTCCTCTTTGCAAATAAAACACAGTAGAAAACCTGGTAAGGTGACTCATCCCAGCTACTCTCACAAATTCTGGCGTCCTCCATGGGTGTCCTGAGCCCAAACCCCAAACACTTGAGGATGATACTCTGACTCTTCAGGATCAGAACCGTGCCTGTGGCTTTTATGAAATCAATTCTGATGCATATGGAGTGGAGACGTTTCTGGAGACTCAGGTATTATGGGAAAATGAATGAATGATACATCGGGGAGGTTGGGAAGCAGGGTTTTACAATGACCAACATTTCTTTCAGTATGAAAGAAAACACGAAGACACAAGATCAAAGAGGTGACGTAAAAACCTTATAAAGTCCAGAATCAGACTGAAGATGTATTTTATCTCATTTAAAAATTATACCTCATTTCTGTTCTTTAAAAAGCTCTAAAAGGATTTGGAGAGTGTTCTTTTTTTTTTTTTCCTGTTCAAAATATTTTTATCAGTTCAATCTACATCCAAAGACTTTTTTTAAATTGACAAAGTAATTTGTCAAAGAAGAGATGATAACTGAATTTCTGTCCATTTTATTAAATAACTTAGTTACTGTTCGTAAAATACTTTCGGTAATGTAGAAGGGAACTCTACAACAGAATGGAGGATCCTCAAATTACTTCTTCATTTCACAATCGTATTAAGATTATACTTCTAAGATCCTTACAGAGTCATGATAAGGTAACCCAAGTAGAGATCTTTCCGTCTCTGGTGCAGGGTAATTACTGTTCCAGGAAAAGATCTGAGAGTTCTCCAGCCTTTGCCCTAACCCCGTGAATAGAGCATCAATACTAAGTAATCCTGGTATCGTTGCTTCAGCCAAAAAAATATCTAGTTATTAGTTGTGGCTTGGGTTGGTTTTTTCCTTGGATTTCTAACTCATTCCTGAGCAGAAGGGTGCATTGTATTTTATGTTAGCAATATTTCTTGTTTATTCTCATAACTCCACTTAATGAAAAATAAAACTTGGTCCAGCTTCTCGGTGTCTGGTGGCTCTTTGTTGAGAACAAATGGATTTGAGACACCAATCCATTGCGGTAGTGTAGGAAGCCATCAATATATTTTAAAGTCAGCAGAGGTATGGGAGAAGAAAATTAAAGGCTGCAGACTCAACCTTGAGGTCCAGCCTCCTTGTTTCTGGTGCGTAAAGTTTAGGAAAATTATTTAACTGCCTGAAGCCTTTGTTTCTTCAGCTCTAAAACAAGGGAATCCTCAGGGGATCACAGACAAGACTAAAATAAGATCAGGTATGTAAAATATTTAGCATCTGGTAGAACCTAATAAATATAAAGCATTCATCTCTCTAGCTTCTGGGTGCTAATGTTACAACTTTCTAGCGGATTTTTAAATACTAAGACCCTACATCTAACTGCCTATTTATCTGTATGCTATATATCATATATATTAGTATATTCATATAGATACAGATATAGGTGTACAGATACATGTATGTATGTGTGTGTGTGTGTGTAGATTTCTACTTATAACGGAATTAGTAACATCTATAGCTTACAAATTAGATGCTCTTTAAACTACACCTCTTTCTCTCCACCTAATAGTGGTTCAACCTGCAGAATATTCTTCCATAACTCAGAGGAGCTAAGTGATGCATTGGTTTTCACCTCCTTTTCACCTTCCCAGGCTCAGCAAGGTCCTTCTCGTAATCAAAACACTCTTAGAGTCCTTGACACACACAGGGAACCAAATCTTCTCTAGCAGAGATAGCTGTGCCCAATCCCAAATCTATACCCATTCCAGTGTAAAAAGCAGTAATCCCTCCCCGTACACTGCACTTCTGGGAACTACAGGGATAAAATAAATATCATTTACTTCTATATAATGTCTTCTTAGGGATGTCATGAAGAGGGACTTCTTTTGATGCTCTTTTCTTGGGGAAAAGATTCAGAGGTAGAAAATAAAAGTCTTTGCTATAGGCGTCTTGGTGGAGAATGTCATATTGCATGAGGAAATTTGACTCCCTAGGTCCTGTCCAATCTTCATTTATTTACTCTTTCTTTCTTTCCTCTGTTTTTTTCTCTCTTTTATTCTCTATCTTTAAACATGTTTGGAGCGATCATGATGTGTCAAGACCTTTGAAATACAGGGATAAACAGACTATTCATTTTTTAAAGGTTAATCACCAAAAGTCAGTTTCTAGGTGTTTAAATGTTAATGATTTAAAAGACATGAAAATAATGTATAAATAAAAAAAACTGTATTTCTTAGTAGTATTTATGCAAAATTGTCTTTGAAGAGTGATAAAATTCTGCCTTTTCTATGTTCTTTGCCTTATAAATACCCCACTTAGAAAACTCAAATGATGCTTTCAAATAAGTTACCTGGCTCCATGTGCTATAATAACTTCCATGGGGACACTTGTTTTTCAAGAGTTTAAGATTATACTGTACTTTTTCAACTCTAGATCAATGAGGAATCTATAATGTGAATCTAGTTTAGAAATTGCAAATGTTTATAGATTTCTGTTTTAAAAGGTAGTCAGACAACAAATCAGAAATAATATTGGATTAACTTAAATCATATGGGCAGTGTTAATATCCCTTACATAGGAAAAAAAGTCTTCTAAAAATAGAGAAGAAAAATAACAATTCTGGCTCGGCGCCTGTGGCTCAATCGGCTAAGGCGCCAGCCACGTACACCTAAGGCAGCGGGTTCGAATCCCCAGCCCGGTCCCGCCAAACAACAATGATGGCTGCAACCAAAAAATGGCCAGGCGTTGTGGCAGGCGCCTGTGGTCCCAGCTACTTGGGAGGCTGAGGCAAGAGACTCGCTTGAGCCCAGGAGTTGGAGGTTGCTATGAGCTGTGATGCCATGGCACTCTACCCAGGCGGATAGCTAGAGGCTCCGTCTCAAAAAAAAGAAAAGAAAAGAAAAGAAAAAGAAAAATAACAATTCTACCGTGAATACACTTTTTAAATTCTTCATGTTCTCATCCACTTCTTTGCCTCTGTTCTTATAGAAAGGTTGATCCGATAGTGGTTAACAAGTCCAGAGCTGAACCTGGAATACTCAGGACCGCTTACTAGATCTGCCATCCAAGGCAACTTAATCCCTCCAAGTCAGAGTCTGCTCATCTGCAAATGGGTTGCTAACCTCCTGAGGCTGTTACAAAGATTCAGGAGGGTAATCAATGCAAAGTGCTTAACACCGTGGCTGGCAATAAACACTATTTTATAAGTGTTAGCTATTATTTTTACATAGTTAGAATCATAGTGCACTTCCCATTAAACATCCTGCTTATTCATTTTCTACCTAAGTGGAGACTATGCATGCCTTTCATGGTGCTATCTAGTAGTCATACTTAGGACGTTTATTCTTCATCTAGGCCATAGGGATGTCACCATTTATTTCACCTGTCCTGTGTTAGCGTCTTCTATCTTTAAGCTTTAAACACACATATGCATACAGAGAGTAACAACTCCAGTCACCTCTTCCCGCATTTAGGATTATCAAACCCAGGAATGGTTCCCAGGATATTGATAATAAGATAGGAATATACTTATAGCATTGGACGTATTGCTTCCTGTAACAGATTCATAAAAACTTATTGCCATTAGCAATGAAAAGATGTGACCATTCCAGTGCGACTTCTGTGTTATCATTTTCCATTGAAATGAAAGATGCAGAATGACACCTCATGGTTGTTCTAGTTACCATTCTTTACCAATCAAGCTAAACCCTATAAATATTTATTCACCGGGTGCATTTCTTCTCTTACAATGTTCAGTATTGTCTTTCCTTTATATATCATTGTGACATTGTTAATGGTTTGTAAACACTCTTTACATATAAATGACATTAATTGTCTTTACATTAATTACATTAATTACTTAGGTGTACTTCTTACCTTTTGAAATCATGGAGCAGGATTATTTCTCCTCTTATGTGATAAAGGTAGCACATCGTGTTGCCTTCATGCCTTTGGCCATGTGGAAAATATCATACCTGACTCTTGTTTCTCATTTCTAAAGGCCTTGTCACATTATTTCTGATCTTCTTTCTGAGCTGAAGTCTTTTCATTGAGTTCATTCTCTCACACACTCCATCTCCTTGAAATTGCACTAAGAACCCAGGATCAGATCACACCACCACTGATAAACCCTCTGCTGAGCGTTATTGTTCCTCCAGGCATCTGAAATGGTTCTAATGTTCAAGTTCCCAGTGTCAATGGGGGACTGCGCTCCCCTCAGCCTCAGTAGATGCTGAGTTTTATGCCCACCCATTACCTTCTGTTCACTGGCACCGATTCATAGAGGGCATCAATTTTCTTTCATTTTTGTTTCTCACCTCCTACGGCAAGGTTTAGCACTATAAAATATGTGACATGACTTGATGATGAAGCAGCAGTTTCCTGCTGAAACTTTAGAGCAAGGGGTACTTTTTCTAAAAGAAAGAAAGCCGTTGAGCTACCAGCTGTTCCCTTTAAAAGGATGTGACAGCGTTAGCCACACAGATACTCTGCCATTGTTCCTCGGTCATAATGGAAAAACCTTTTATCTTTTTTTAAGGGATTATCTTTTTATTTCAGATTGATATATGGGTACAAACAATAAGGTTACATTGTTTGCATCCGTTAGGTAAAGTCCAGGTCGTACTTGAGCCCTTTTATCTTTTTTTAAAGACTCAACTGCATGTGGCTTTCAGGAAGTGGACGTGGACTACAAGCTTTCCCTAAGAATGACCCATAACCAGACATGTTAACTTTGTAGTAGATAAACCGAGTGGAGATACCATAGTCAGCCATCGTCAAGGTCACTATTTTTGCTTCTTGATTCCTTCGGCAATTACAGAAAAACAAATAAACCGAACACACTATTTTTTAAAAGATGGCCTGAGATTAAAATACGTTTCATTTTATGGCCAACTACCAGGAAAGGCCACTTAAAATAAATGTTGCCCAGAAAAGGCAAGGCAAGCATTCACTTGATTTTTCCTTCTTCCCAAGCTCTGCTTTTCAGCAACACGATCCAAAAGTATCCACAACTTGCACGGAGAAATGGGCTGAGGACGGATCTGACACCAGGATGAGGTGTTATTTTTCTAAGGATGAGGATAGCAAAGAAAAATGGAATCATTTTCCAGGTGGCACATGGTAAGAGGGGTTGATTTACACACAAAAAAAAGGGCATCAATCCATATTTACATCCCAAGTTACTACAATCTGGGTTATAAGCATCTTACCCAAATGGTCCGTCTACTCATAGAAACCCACTGCTGTTGTGGAGTTGGTGGGAAGGTGAAGACTGAGGTGCATTCTCTCCACTTTCTATCCAAAAAGATTTGAGCTTCCAGGGTTTATCATGAGAGAAGGGGGAAAAAGACAGACAGAGACAGAGAATGTAGTCACCCAATATAGGAATATGGGAATCGTCTTTAATTTATCCCTCTCTGCTCCTTCTGCTATATCCAATCACTTACTAAGGCCTGTGATTTCTATTTTCTGAGAAATCTCCTTCCAGGGATTCACACTGCAAATGACCTCATAGCTAGTCTTCACAGCCTGCTAACTGGTTTCCCTACCTTCTGACTCCACCTCACCTGTCAAACTCCTCACTTGAGGCACCAGAGTGATAGTTCTACAAAGCCTATTTCTTTTCTAAAGATGCCTATTTTTGCAAAGCAGACTCTTTGCTTTACTTACCTTCTATGGAGAACAGAACTCAGCCTCATGTGGGATTGGAGACAGGAAGTTGCTCAGCAGAATGAGGAAGTAATACAGAAACAAATTGATTCTCTGGGGCACATTCAACACGGGCCCTGCTTCTGTGCAAAGTGCCGTCCTCACGTTCACTTTCAGAGGTGACCAGTGCTGTCCAATCCATGGCCATTGGGAATTCTGTAGTCTAAACTGAGTTGCCTCCCAACCTTCTCTGCAATCAGCTTAAGATTCATTTTTCTCAGTGACTGCCAAGTCACCACCATTCATCCATTTGCTTTCCGGCTTCCAAAGCTTTGTGCGTGTTGCTCCCTTTTTCATTCTCTGTTGTTATTTGTACTTTAAGAAAAAGGATACTGTCATTTTAATGGTATTTGACAAGGAAAAGAAAGCATAAGGCATTTATTTATATTTTCTTTTTTTTTTGTAGGGTACTGTGAGCTGTTTTTATATACCATTTGAAGTATTTTCATCAAACTGGTTAACATAGCCTTCATTTTACCTAGAATGTGCCTATCATTTATTTTCTAACATAACAGTCATACTCACACAGATTCATAAATTTATACACACAGTATATGTGTGAAGAGGGAAAATAAATATCTTTAAATTTTTTAAAATTGTGTTGGGTCACAGTGTCATGCAAATATGAAGTTACTAGCAATCACATCATATTTTCATATGGAACTTTAGAACCCAGCCTTAAACAGATGTTTATCAATTTTTTCTTTTGCTATTGAAACAGTGAAGCACATTGATAAAATAAAAATAAGGTATATTAAAGATTCACCCATCGTATGACACCCAACATCAGATCATGCCTGTTTTCTTTGCTGCTCTTATATGTTATGAAATACATAATTTAATAAAGACCATCTTAATTGTTGGGTTTTATTGGATTGCATCTTAGTTCATTTTGTGCGGCTGTAACAGAATGCCTGAGACAGGGTGATTTATAAAGAACCAAGATTTATTTCTTACCGTTTTAGAGGCTCAGAATTTCAAGACACAGGGGCTGTATCTGGTGAGGGCTTTCTTGCTGCTCTATTCCACAGTGGAAGGATGGAGGGCCGGAACGAGCAAGACGGGAAGTGGGCCAGCCTCATCATTTCACCAGGAGCCCTCTCCCGTGATAACTAACCCACGCCTGCAAGGACAGCATTTATCCACTCATGCCATTAGTGCCTTTGTGATCTAATCACCTCTTAAAGGTCCCACCTCTCGGCTCGGCGCCTGTGGCTCAATCGGCTAAGGCGCCAGTCACGTACACCTAAGGTGGCAGGTTCAAATCCCCAGCCCGGGCCCGCCAAACAACAATAGCTACAACCAAAAAATGGCCGGGCGTTGTGGCGGGCGCCTGTGGTCCCAGCTACTTGGGAAGCGGAGGCAGGAGACTCACTTGAGCCCAGGAGTTGGAGGTTGCTATGAGCTGTGATGCTATGGCACTCTACCCAGGGGGATAGCTTGAGGCTCCATCTCAAAAAAAAAAAAAAGATACCACCTCTTAACATTGTTGCATTAGGATCTAACTTTGGGGACATCTTCAAACTATAGAAGATTCACTAATTCATCTCCATATTTCATTTCTCTCATAAATAAAACTCCATGCATACTGTTGTGCTATGGCTGTAGATGATCTATCCTTGTATTGCTATAGGATCTATAGTATTTAGCATTATCATCTTAAGGCCCTGTTTGTTTGGTAATGGTAACTTTGTTTCTTTGTTTTGTTTTGAGACAGAGTCTCACTCTGTCACCCTAGAGTGCTCTGGCATCATCAGAGCTCACAACTCTTGGTCTTGAGCAATGCTCTTGCCTCAGCCTCCCAAGCAGCTAGGACTACAGGCATGCACCACTACTACCAGCTGGTTTTTCTATTTTTAGTAGAGATGAGAACTTGCTCTTACTCAGACTGTTCTCAAATTCCCAAGCTCAAGCAATCCACCCACCTTGGCCTCCCATAGTGTTATAACTTTGTTTTAGTCACCATATTTTATTGAGGATTTTAAATATTTTATTTCCAATGCTTACTATAAAATTGTTGTCTTCTATTGTGTGTGTGTGTGGGGGGGGTTGTTTATATTCTCCCTTCTTTTACTACTCGGTTATTAGTTTTCTAACTGATTTGAATGAACAGACATTTATAGCATGCTGCAGAAGTAGTGAGGATGAGTTTTGCTCTCTTTGAGTTCATGAACTGGCAGGGTACAAACTGTACTAAGCTAAGAGGAGTGGTCTTGACATCAGGGAAACTCCAGCAGAAAATGTCATGACCTGCCTGGGAAATAATCATGGAGAGGGCATTCCAGGTAGATGTAACATGGCAACCAAAGGCAGGGGGACATACACAGGGTGGCCATAAAGTTCATGTGCAATGTAAAATAGATGTTATTTAGAACACGCAAGAAATTAAGACACTCAGTGTCTCATTTCCTACATTGGCTATAAGAAGAATTCCTTATCTTTGGGACTTTACGGCATTAAAGATTTAAAACTTTTCAGTGCACGCGGATAATCAGATATGTTGTTGCCACCATTCCTTTAAAAATAATTCTAGTAGGATCTGGGTCATTATAGGTCACTTGAACCGAGATGTAATAAAGTTGCCACGGCTAACACCTGCCCTTAGGAGCAGTTATGCAACCACATCAAAAGAATAAGCAATTGACAAGGAAGTATTTGATTAAGACAACACTGCATTAGAGCTGTATTCTCAGAGTGATAGCTCTGAATGGTTCTGGCTGTCGTACGTTATAACGGCAATCAGCACCGCTGCTCATTATTCTGAGTAAAGACTACAGTCATTTGGCTCCTAACGACAGACGTGGAATGGGTCTTTAGGGACCAGCTCTGGCTGCATTCCTGATGTAGGAATACTTTTAATATACAGGACTTTCTAAAATGCTATGGTCTTTGCTATATCTTCTTACATTTAGACACAAGAAGCCACACTATCTAGCACAAAATCCTCAGAGTTTGATTATTGTCTGGACACCATTTCTTCATTAAAACATATGTGAATGAAAGGGACATCACGAATATGGCTCTTTTTTTCCCAGGCATTTGGGGGTTATTATAGCAGTTAAGGAATTGCATTTAGTTATCTACTTGCCCATCTATTGCACTCACTAGTGTGTAAGCCCCTGGAAAACAGGGCTGATGTGTCATTCATCCAGCATCCACAGTGCCTGGCATATAACGGAAGCTCACCAGATAACTGGCTTACTGTTGAGTGATTGGAAGGAGATGTGGATGGATGGGACGTGTGTACATGCAGCTCTAACCCGGCTGCTCTGTACATGTTTCCAACGTGTGCAAAACTTGTGAACCTCTGGTGATGGAGAGGAGGTGTCTAACTAGAGAGGGTGAGAACAGGTTGCCAGAGGAGTCTGCGTGTGAGACTGAGCTGTGGGGAAGCCTGGAGCATGCAGAGCTGGGGAGAAGGGAACGCAGGCAGCAGAGGGAAAGACGAGACTGAGGAGAGCTACAGTGGCAACGGGAACAGGTGGGAAACCAAGTTGCAAATCTCTACATCCCAAAGCTCTAATGATGAAGCTAAGGGATGCCAGAATACTCTAGGCAAGCAACGGGAATGCATACCTGTTCTAAAAGTGAATAAAGAAGTAGCAAGGGATTGGCATCATTGCATTTATGCAATTGAGAGCTCATTCTAGTGGCCGTGTAGGGACAGCAGGGTCCTCACACAGAAAAGAACAAAGCCAGTAAAGGCGGAAAGAACCCTGCGTTGCCACATCGATAAAGATTTTAGACAAAGAAAACATGAAAACAAGGATCGTAACCAACGAGCAAAGGGACTTGAACAAAGCAATCCACAAAAAGAGGAATTAGAAATGAACTCGCACCTACACGGGGTGGGGGAGATTTTCAACTTCTCTGATACAAATGTTTTTAAAAGGCATTTGAAAAAAACCGAAAGGCATCTAATTAACACACATTAAACATTTAGCAGGCAGGAGAGAGGAGAAAATGATGTTTGAAAGAGTTTGGCTTAACTTACTCTCCTGCGCTGCTCTGAGGAGCGTTAATTAGCAAAACTCTTTTAGAAACTATTTAGCAATAAGTATCGTGGGCTTTTAAGATGTGCCTACCTTTTGGCTTCTTAATTCTACTTCTAGGATACAAATAAAAAATAATCATGAATAACAAAAGAAGTTCTTGCAAAACCACTTCATTGAAAATACACTTATGGGCTCGGCGCTTGTGGCTCAATCGGCTAAGGCGCCAGCCACGTACACCTAAGGTGGCAGGTTCGAATCCCCAGCCCGGGCCCGCCAAACAACAATGATGGTTACAACCAAAAAATGGCCGGTGTTGTGGCGGGCGCCTGTGGTCCCAGCTACTTGGGAGGTGGAGGCAGGAGACTCGCTTGAGCCCAGGAGTTGGAGGTTGCTATAAGCTGTGATGCCATGGCACTCTACCCAGGGGGACAGCTTGAGGCTCCGTCTCAAAA